>APFE031561153.1:13650-48255 GCA_000404065.3 Pinus taeda | reverse complement strand
GAAAAGTAAGATGCATTATCAAAAACAAGAGCATTCGGGACACCAAACCTGGTAATGATGAATTGGTCTATGAATTCAATAATAGCTTCAGAATTTGTTTTCTTTAAAGGAATCGCTTCAACCCACTTGGTAAAGTAATCAATAGCGGTAAGGATATACTTATGTTGTTTGGAAGAATTTGGGGTAATCTCTCCAATAATGTCCAATCCCCATTGCTCAAATGGCTGTTCAATGTTGACCGGTTGTAGAGGGAAGGCTGATTTCCTTTGTCTTCCACTTGAAGTTTGACAATTTCAGAATTTCCTTACATATTCATGAGCATCTCTAAATAGAGTGGGCCAATAATATCCAGCATGGATGACTTTGTTAGCTGTTGTATCAGCTCCAAAGTGGCCTCCTGCTAGTCCATCATGTAATTCCTGCAAAATCTTTTGTGCTTCAGGTTTTTCAAGGCATCTCAATAAAACTGAATCATAATTTTGCCTAAAAAGAACATCATCAATAATGGTGAAATTTTTTGCTTTCAATCTTATGGCCCTTTTGTTTTTGTAGGATAGGTTGGGAGGTGCATATCCATTTTTCAAATAAAATATTAAATCAGCATACTGTGATTCAGAGTCAATAATACTTATCTGGTTGATTGTTTCAGATTGATCTGTATCGCTTGATTCCGAAATGTTGGATGCTCCTGCCAATAACCTGCAAAAACCTTGGCCTCTAACAATCTTTGCTGGCTTGATCTCTAGGTCATATTCTTGAAGTGTTGTTACCCAATTTGCCCTTTTTTCTCCCAATTCTCTTTGGATTAATAGTTGTCTAACTGAGGAGAAAGGAACTATAACCTTTGTATGGGCTTTTAAAAGGAAAGGTCTGTAATGTTTAACTGCTTTATATACAACAAAGGCTTGTTTTTCTACTTCGGAATAGTTTAGTTCTGCACCTTGAAGATTTGAACTATAGAATGAAATAGGTGCTTCCAAATTGTGATTGTTGATCTGTATAAGTACTGCAGCATAAGAGCAATCGGATGCGATGGTATATAATGTAAAATGATTAGAAAAATTTGGAGTGTTTAAAGCGGGGGCATTGATTATTAATTGTTTGATTAATTCAAACGCTTCCTTTTCTGGCGATCCCCATTTAAAGACTGAATTTTTCTTAATCATAGTTTGAAGTGGTAAAATAATCTGAGAAAAGTCTAGAACGAATCTTTTGGCAAACTTGATTTGGCCTAAAAATGACTGCATGGATTTCTTATTGTGAGGAAAAGGGATTTTAGAGATTTCTTTAATCTTGTCTGGATCGATATAGATGCCGTCTTTAGAAACAATAAAGCCTAGGAGCTTATCTTGATCAAGAGTGAAAAAGGATTTCTTAGGGTTTAGAGAAATACCATATTTCTTACAGCGCTGAAAGATTTGGTTCAAATCATGCAAGTGGTTGGATCTCTCTTTAGAAAATACAGTAATGTCATCTAAATAGATGACTACTCTTCTATTAATTAACCCTTTGAAAATGATATCCATTGCTCTTTGAAAAGTGGCTCCTACATTAATAAGTCTGAAAGGCATTTTCTGATATGCATATGTTCCCCACTTTGTTCTGAATGTGGTTTTGAGTCGGTCATCGGGATGGACCAAAATTTGGTTATATCCTGAAAACCCGTCCAAGAAGGACATTAACTCTGAGCCTGCCACTGATTGGAGTATCTGCTCCATAGTGGGTAATGGGAAATTATCTTTTAAACTTGGCTTATTTAAATTTCTGAAATCAATACAAATCCTTATGTCGCCATTTTTCTTTCTGACTGGTACCATATTGGAGACCCAGTTTGAGTGTCGTATGGGAAAAATAATCTTAGCTTTCAAGAGTTTATTGAGTTCTGATTTTATTTGACCCTCTAAGTTTGGATATATTTTTCTCAACTTTTGTAGAACTGGTTTATGTTCGGGAAGCATTGGGATAGTGTGCTGAATAATAGATGCATCATACGTTTTTAGATCGTCATATTTCCAAGCGAAAACATGTTTATTCTTTCGTAACAGACTAATGAATGCTTCCTTTTCCTCTATGGAAAGTCCTAATCCTAAATTAATGTTTTGAGGATTTTGTTCGGTGCCAAGGTTTATTAATTCAAACCTTAAGGTAGAGCTCTGGAGCTTTGTATTATACACAGGTTTGAACATGTCTTTAATATCGTAAAGGTCCTCAAGCTTCACCACGCGCTTTGGGATTGAGTTTTCCTCATGTTTATCTCGCATTTGAATATCGTGCTCATCTTCCTCGATGATTTGATTATCATAGGATTTTTGGGAGGTCATAGATTGTAAAATGTCATCATCATGGTTAAACACTCTCCAATTGGTTACATTGTCAGGAATGGAGGGCCTAAAAAGTAATTCTACTGAAAACCTATCTGGACTATAGTCTGCGGAAGGGAGTAGCTTGGAAGCGACATTGGCTAGCAAGTCGGCTGCCGAATTTGAGACCTGGGATGGGAAAATATTGAATGCTAAAAAAGGAAGTGAGCTCTGTACCGCGATTGATAATGTTGAGATCGGTTTCGAAAGACAATGAACTTGTTCCTACCTATTTAACAATAATCCAGAGTCGCAAAGACCTTTAGTATTTGGAACTTTGAGGCGATCGCTTTGTACAGTCCTTGGATAATGCTGCGTACTCAGCTTGTTTTGGGTCATTCAAATTCCTAATCTACAGGACACATTGTTTTTTTCCTTGCGGGCTAAGCCAAAATGCATCCTAACCGATCTTCACTAGACTTGGACATAAAATATAAAGACCAAAATAAAGAATTACTAAACTTTGTTACAAATCTCAGTGAACCATTAACACATTTAAGACTTTGTCGGTCTGTGAAACAATTTTCAATTTGTGATGCGAAATTGTTTAATGAGAAGGTAGGAGATGCTGGGAATAATAATTCAGAAAAATGACCGGAAGAATAATTTCCTAGATATTTTGTTGAACGCGACTGGTTGATTTTCTGTTAAAATTTGTAACAGTGCTGGGTCATATGTTCTCCCGTGATCTTTATTTGATTGGGCTTGCCCTTATAGGGGAGCCACATATGGGACCAATCGGTGGAGATATACCCATGGAGTTTTTTTGACCAATCCCTGCTTAAAATCAACCCAAAGAATTCAGGTATATCAGCGACTAGGATATCAATCCTTTGGACTATTCCTAGATCAGCCGATAACCTGATCGTTGCAGAGTTTATTTCCCCTAGAACTTGAACCTTAGTTCTATCTAACTGCACAATGTGAATAGAAGATTTCTGGGGTTCTATATTCAGTTTAGAGCAAACTGAAGTAGGCATTATATTAGAGGATGCCCCAGAATCAATTAAGTAGTTATGTAAATTTCGATTGTAAATTTCGTATGTTAAGAGGAAAGGAGGGGTATGGGAGTTTGATCTATCTCCAATCAGAATTGTGTCAGTTGCCTCAACTCTAGCAGAAGGTGGTTGTCCTGAGTCACTTGCAGCTTTAGAGCTGGGAAGAGGTGAAGAGGGAACAGCATTAAGTTCTTTGAGAAGTAATTTTTGTTGATGTTTTAATTTACTAAGTTCAAACATAGTGATGTTTGCCTTAGTTTTCTTCACATCATCGACAATATTATAATCCATTGAATCAGAAACTACCAATGTCTTAGATGATGAAGGTGTATTGGAGGATGACGGCTGATTCTGAGATACTGTCGCGGCTGGCTTCCTTGCGGGTACCTTTTCCTTTGCAGTATTAGTTCCAGCACTCCTTTTCTTTGGATTAGTTTGAACAGGTTCGGGAGTAGCTTTGCTCCTTGTAGTGAGAGGAAAGGCTTCTTGCTCAGCGTTAGTATCGGAATTAGGGAGTATAAAGTCCCACATCCCGTGGCATTCAATTACTTCCTCTTCTTCTTCTTCGGATGGTGTAACTGTTTCTTCCTCTTCTTCTTCCTCAGGATCCGAGTCTGCGTATGATATAACATTTGGAGGCTTGGACTCGGGTTTCTTGAAATTCCTATATGGTTTCTTCGTTGAGGATTCTGATACTTGTTTCTTGATCTCAATCATTTCGTTCAACATGGTTTTAAGGACTTTCTAAAGGCCCTCCATGTCATATGGATCCTTAGTGATCTTTTTCTTCGAGTCATCTTTAAAGGACACTTTTTTAGATTTTCGTTCTTCCAGGGCAGTTTTTTTTTCTAAGGCGATTACACTTTTTTCCACAGCGAGTGCTTCCTTCATGTTTTCGACCAATGTAGGCTGTTTAGCCCTATCCACAAATATGGCTATGTTCGAAGGTAAGGCAGTGATATACCACTCGCTTCTAACTTGTTCGCTTGGCTTATCATCGGTGGGGATTTTGTTCAAGAGTTTGTTGAATCGGGAGTTGAACTCCTTTATGGGTTCTCTTGACTCGATCCTTAAATTGGAAAGGTCATGGACAAGTGTAGCCAAGGATCTGTCATCGCCATATTTAGTGAGAAATTGTTCCTGGAAGATATTCCAACTTGTGATGGATCCAGAGGGCAAGGAAAAATACCAAGACCCTATAGATCCTTGCAGTGAATTAGAAATAATCTTACTACCACATCTTCTTCAGTGACTCCCTTTAGATTGACTGACAACATAAAATTGTTTATGTGTTCTTCTGCCGAAGTTCCAGCATCTGGATTAAACTTGGGTAGCCATTTTTCGAGGTAATCGGGTAACGGATGTAAAGGTGCAAGCATGGTGACTGCACCAGGACTTGTCCATGGTCTTTGAGCCATTTTAGGAGTACCAACGATCGCCTATGGTGTTCCAGGTGTTTGAGGGGGAGGTAGAAGTACAGACTGAAAAGATTGTGATGTTTGAGATGAAGTCCCTTGATGAACAACGATATGTAGTGGTGAAGTGGGTGTTTGACTTCACACAGGTGATGATGAAATGGAAGATGATGGATAAAAGGTTTCGCTACCAGAACCTTCAGCAGTCGTTTTAATCCTTTTCCTTTTGGGTAAAGGAAAATCGTGTGGTTCAATACCTAGCTTTTCGCTTTGGAGTCTAGTAAGGTGAGGGGGTAAGCGAAATTGCGAAGTCTGACTGCCTTGTGATACTTCAGATCTAGGAGGTGAAATTGAGAAGCCTTGAAGTTTCTGGATGATGGATTGAACTTCAGGGGATTCTGGACTTAAGTGCTCTGAAGTATGATGTAATTGAGCAGTAGTGGTTGATTCTTCTTCGTCTCGTCTGGATACTGGAGATTCAGAATGCGAACGAGATGTCCGAGGAGAGGTGGAGGGTGAATTACTCTTTGAATGGTTTTTAGGTGTTGGCTTACTCGCCATTCATAGTGAATGGCCCTCCTTCTAGCGCCAGAAATGTTGATGCCTCTAAAATCGCTACAACAACATTGGGGGATAACCACCCGGTCCGGACCTTAGTACAGCTCCTTTTCCGTTTGGGATGGTGGCTCCGACTGGAGATAACGGGACCAGTTTCCCAATAATGAATAAAAGGGATGGATGGGTGATGAATAGTTTGCTTTTGATGATAGGCGACTAGCTTATTCTATTGGCAAAAATAGGGAAACTAATACTAATCCCGGGAACAACTTATTCATTCGGAATGTAGCATTAAATAATCCTTATCTATCTAACAGGCATATAGATGACTCTGTAAAATAAACATGAGTTATTCAATTATTCAAAGATTACTTCATATGAATAGTCAAAATGAAGCGATTAATACAAATTACTGCATTCACTATTTATATCATCAATACATATATACGATTGAAAGAGAAGCATGCTATAAAAAACCAATAGTGGGATGCATAAAGGATGCTGCGAAAAGCACATATATATATAAGCGATAATAGCAAGAGCATTTAAATAACAATTCATATAACAGGAATGAGTACAAACGCAGATAATAGTACCATGTGAGCTGCTAGTCAATCCCAGATATCAATCGCTATTCACAATTCTTCCTTCAACACAGAAATGCTTTTAAACAAAGACATTAGTGCACATTTGCATAAAAACTTTCCTCATTAAACTCAGAAGAATAATTGGTCTAGTTTCATAAAAGAATATCCCTGAAGTACAATAGTGCAACTTCAGGGTTTAAGTCATATACAAAACTTTACGACCCTTTCTAAATGCATGAAAGGGTCTATAAATACTACTAAGCTAAAAAAATCTATGAAACAAATCCTACTAAATTGGTATAAGTAAATGCGATCTATTTCTCTTGGGCGATCTGGCAGTCGACGATGTGAGTCATGACTCAGGTTGTTTGCCTTTAAACCTGAGCTGGCTTATCGCAACGGCTCCACTTCTGGTGTTCTGTTGAGGCGCAAGTTGAATTGGGCAGCAAAGGTGGCATCCTGAATGTCGGGTATGATATACGCGATAGCATCTGTAAGGCATTTTAAGGCGGCTCTTTGGCTGTATGGCTTCACTAAGAAGAACCAATAGGAATCCCATGTTAAACTGTTGATCCCCGCGATTAATCTTCCATTTTTCTCCAGCTCCGGGTATCATGAATGCTCCAACATCTTTGTCGCTGTTAATTGGCCTGGAGTACATTGGGAAATCATATTAGACAAATAAAGCGTATTATTTACTAATTCAACCAAATTACCAGTGGTTGCTTTGCATCTAAAAATTGCTCTTTCTGCCTTCATTAACTGTGATTGCCATTCTGTGAATAGTATTTCTTTGTGCGATTCCAGAATTCTTGGTAGATTAGTCGCCTGGCCCTAATCGGAATCTTGCCATTCCAGAAAACTTGTCAGCGCTTCTTCGCCCTGATCCAAATCTGTCCTTGCCTTCTCTACCTTTTCACTTATGGATGCTACTAATTCGCACAATGGTTCTGCCTGGGTAATTTGCTGACATAGGAGCTTAACCTGATTAATCAATGCCTTATTTAATTGAAGCACCTCTGCTTTGAATTCATCTACCTGAGGGAGCCTTTTCATTTGCTCAATTTGAGTTGACAATTGAGCAATTTTCTCATCTTTAGCTTTTATCGTTCCCTCAGTCGATATTCTTAATTGCTCCAATGCTGTTGATAGCTCCTTTTGCCTTTGGATTGTGCTCTCGTCAATCCTCTGTTTCTCCTCTTGTAATTGCTTAGTCAGCTGACAATTGTTTTGCTGCTGTACTAGCAATTCTTGCTTCGCCTGCTCTGCCTTCTGTTGAACTTCCGATAATTGAGCCTGTAGCGAAAACATGTCTTGATCTTTCTCTTTCAATAAACTGCTCACCTTTGATGCTTTATCAATGGTCGCCGCCGAATATGCTCCATCGTATTGCGATAGCTTGGTTAAGTCATCGGAGGGGTCAAATTCCTCTTTCCACACAACATTGCCCGTTACTGTTAATTCAGGGAATAGAGAAGGTTGATCAGCCCTTCTCCTCTTCCTCTGTCGTTTTACAACAACTTTATGCTTAGGGCTGTAAAATACATCCAAAGGGGGAATCTCTTCTATTTGCAAAATGATTTCGCCCGATGGATCCTTAGGAATTATTTATGTTTCTTTTGATTTGGGTGGGTCGCTGGTTTCGCCCGAAACCTTTTTTGATGTTGCTTCCTGTGTGTCACCCTCTTTAGAAACCTCATCATCTTTCGAGCACTCTAAGTTGCCGATGATTGAGTTGAATTGCTGCCATTGCTGGAGCAAATTCGGATCAATTTGTGTATCATCATTAACTTTTAAGCTGCTCTCTTCTTGAGTTTTCGCCTGGGTTTCATCTTGTCGCTACACATTTTCCTGGGTTTCTTCCTGCCTCTGATTATGCACTTCCTCCTGCTGCTTTAATGTAGTAGGAGGTGGCGTATTACTTTGCTGCTCAGGCTCGCTGGATTTTGTCATCGTTGGAGTAGTCGCTAACAGGTCTAGAGGCAGAGTTTGCAACCTCTGTTCTCTAATTCTGTTAAATTCGGCTAGCCCCTCGTCGTTGTATACATTTCTGGCAAGCGATTTAACTTGATATAGTGACTCGGTCGATGCAAACAAATCCTCGAATCTATCTTCTTTGTGCTTGACCTTGGCCAATTTGGCCAGGTCGAGTGCATTGTAAGCGATTTTCCTTGGATCATACTGCCTGCTTGGCAGAGTAGCTAGAGTCAACAAATTTATCTTCCCAGCTTCCTTCTCTGCATGTTTGATACCATGCAGAGTGTAAATTCCTATTCGCAGGGGAAAGGAGGGCCAGACATGCTTTTTGCTTTTTTCAGGGTCTGAGTGACCCCATCAGCATTGATTTGATAAGCTACTTCCCTGGCAAGTAACTTATCAGGGATGTATAGTGGAAGCACATGGGGCCTAGCTTGACTGCCAAAAACTCTAATGTAGGTGAATTTCTCTTCTCCGAACCAACTTGCTACTGCGGTTAAATCTACCCCTTCTTGTTTAGAAATCTTCGGGGCAGGCTTATCAAAAATGGAGTAATAAATTCGCAACATGAAACCGTTGCAGATTTGATATAGGTGGTGTTTATAGTTGGTCTTCCACAACTTTTGATGATATATGTGGATGGGTGTGGGGTCTTGCAACGTCCGTCTCCATCCCAGCACAGGAAACTCAGAATTAAAACATAAGACATCCAACACATAGGCACTGTAATAAAATGGCGGAATGAACCTCTCTGTGACGCGAGAATTAAATCTAAAATTAAGAATGGCCTTGGCTAACTTGTCGGATAATATATCCGCCCAATCCATAATCTTGCCACTACATGCCGCCTCCATTAAGGGGACCATTTCTATGGTAAAATTGGCGGAGTCATGTAATCCCCATAGTCTACACAACATAATTCCAGCATAGCAGTAAGGAGAACATATAGATTCGACTGAGTACTTACCCGAGGATTCATGCTTGTGCTTTGTTGGATTTTGTCTCCATCCTCGAATGGGTTCGAACTCGGTCTCGTTTTCTACTCAGAACTTCTCCAGAAATGTTGTGTTATACTTTTTCTCTTCTGCCGGTAGGTGATACATTTGCCTTAGATCCGCGGCTCGAAAAGAACCGAAAATCCTCCCATCTGCAGTGCTGAACATTCTGTCGGTAATTGGGATCTCTTGGATTGCCCACCTTGCCACATCCGTATATGGGAGAATTTGCTCCCGGGCCGCTATTCTGTGCAGAAAGGAATTGGCCAAGTCTTTTAGATTGGCCTCAGATTTGCTAGTACTATCGCATGAGACTTGTATCCCAGTCACCTTCGGCTCTTCGGCTTCAATCAAATTATAAGTTCCTTGCCAAGTGGCTCTAGTAAGTCCCAGGCACGTAGTATCCGATATAAGCCGTTTCTTTTTACTGCCTGAATCAATGACAGACTGCCCTGCGGTTGGCGAAGTGGTAGGCATTGTAGTCTTTTTGGACTTCTTTCCCATTCCACTCAAGTCTGTCTCTGCGGAAGAATTCTGCATAGAGCGAAAGATAGGCGTAATACAGGAAACAATAACATGAATTGAATGGACTGAGGTATATATATTTTGATGCATTCATGGTGATCGATTGACTCAAGACGGCTTTAGGATCAAATCTGTGAATAGATCGCAAGCTTATTGTTTTCATTAAATGGCCGTTAAGGCCTTTCAATCTCATTAATACCAGTCGCTTCGGTTAATGGCTGAATGATTTATTTGAAGCATGCCTTGGGCGATTTGGCTGTTGAACGCGGATGAGTGGCTTTTCAAAAGATATTGCTTTAATTACGAATAAATCGTATTAAACTGCATTTATGATGTTTACTTTGAAAACTGCGCTTTTGCCCTTTTCACAATTGGGCGTCTGGAAAATCCTAAGTCATTGCTTTGGTTCCATTTGGAATCCCCGATCGCCGATAGCGATATCACATCGCGTCGGGAGTAGTGAGTAGGGCAGTTTAGAATGTGGGCATGGTGAGTTGCCAATCGCCGATAGCGATGTCGCATCGCATCGGGGTGAGAGGGAGCTTATTTGCGTTTAAGCATTATCGCCGATTGCCGATTTCGCATCGCATCGGAGCAAGGGGTTGTTAATTGTGTTACCTTATGTTTCACCAATATCCGATAGCAATTTCGCATCTGTGGAAATCAAAATGTCCCTAAGTTGTGTTCCCTTTGTCATTGCGATATGCGATCTTGCGATCGCTTTATCGCAATGATAAAGATAAATCGTTTTACGTTGAGGTTTTTGATTGGTTTTATTGAAAAGGCCTTTTTTGAAATAGAACTGTAATCGATACCAATTTAAAAACAAAAATTAAAAAAGGGACCCATTTCATATTATGGTTTTGGAATAGTAATGATATGAAATGGGGGGTTGTTGTAGGGCACAACAGTTCCCTAAACAATAAATGAGAAACATAGTATAAGATAACTTTTTTTAATACTAAATTGTATTTGGTATTCAAGGAATTCTTTACGAGACCACATTTATTCTAGTCAAAAGTGTGTCATAATATTTATATTAAATAGTCAAACATGATCACCATTATGTTAAATTGATATGGTCTTATTTGAGCTTACTTGCCTAAACAATAGACGATATCTCATAATGGTTAAGTATATGGAAAATAGGAGTTTTATGAAATCTTTAAAATAACCTCCTTTATATAGGTTCAATGTTTTGAATTTGAATGGATTTAATGTAGAGTTTCATTTGGATATATTTTAGGTTATTGGATTGGTGATTATTTTTAGATTGATTTTTTCCAATTGGGATTGATTGAAGTGGTTGGTTGGTTCAACCGTTCATACAAATATGTTTTTGGTTAACTAACAAAGATTGGTTGTTTTTTGGGTCAATGAATAATGACAACAAGTCTTGTTTGGTAAAAATCACATCTCAAATTTGGTCTTTATTTAGATTAGTTATATAATATTCATACATCCTAGCGCTATAATAAAAAGTATAAGTTTAGAGGAATTTGCGATAGTATTGAATAATACAATTGAATTTAGTGAGCTTGCAAGAAAGAATCATGAGGGCTCTTTGGTGTTTTAGAGATCCTATATAAATTCCCTCAAAGTAACCAACAATGCATGAATCTAAGCATTGGTATTTCTTTGATCTAGGTTAGGGTTTGGTTGTTCTAAGTTTTGGTTCACTGATGGCAGGTTTGGTTTCTCACTAGGCTCCATAGTAACCAAGTCTCCTGCAATTCAATATCGTTCTTGTCTTTGTTTTTTTAATTAAACCAGTTTCTCAAAAAGAAAGAAAAAAATAAAAAAAAAAATCCCATTTCAATGCTTACCTAGAATCCAAAAATCCATTTTGTTGACTTGGTACTCAATGTAGACAAAGTATGAAATATCTAGCTAAATAACAACTAGAAACATGCCACATAGTCCAAATAGTAAAAAAATTGGTTGTGGGTGCATAAAATTGTGTCACACAAGGAATGCATGTATGTTCTTAAGAACACATAAGGATTCCTAATTACATATACACGCTTTTGAGCCATGTCGACCTGCAACCCTAGGTAGCATCTTGGTCAGCATTTTAGGGCTTTTCTAGCCTTGCCACTAAGGAATGCATATATGCCCCTAGGAATGAGCACGTTTTCATGTATGAGTGTGTTCCTAAAGGCCTCATTGCCATTTTTGGGGCCATCATTAGTAAGGTCCCATATGTATTTGTTATACTTGTAGTAGAATCCCCTTTCTTTCTCCTCCATTTATTTGTGTTGGTTTAATGTTGGTTTCACAAGCTTTGATTTTGATTTAACTAACCAAGCAATTTAAGATAAATTTTTTTTCCCTTTCTTTAAAGGTGATAGATATCTAGGGCTTTTCTAAATATAAAATAGGGAAAGTGTCTTTCCATGTCCTATCAATAGGAATATTAGAGTTAGACTAATGTTATTTCTCATCCATTCAAAATTAGATAAACTAGTTCTCCTCTTCTCTTTCTTTTTAGAAACTCTAATAAGATTTAGATTTATTTCTTACTTATTTTAACAACATAAAAAAAATAATTTTTTTTTGGTTCCCTGTCATTATCCTAACAATTTTTTTGGTGTGTAAATAAGTGTGTAAGACATATAGATATGATGTAAGATGTTAAAAAACTCATAAAATCTCTTAATACAAATTTGAGAAGAAATAACACTAAATATTTAACTTAATTATTAATAAAAAAATCATTTAGATTAATGTAACACGTTAATTATATTTAGTTAATTATATTTAATGAAACAATTTATATAATGCCAATCATCTTTAATATAATATGTTGCTTCCAATGTGAATCTTATAAAAAAATCACTTATAGCTCATTTTATAGAATCTATCTAATAAAATAATCATGGTCATGTGCATTTGAATTGAAATTAAGACAAGGGAGGCTGCATGGCAACTAGTTCCTACCTTGGGGATTTTGTTAGCAAATTTAGGAAGCGTCTCAAGTTCATAGTGTTAATAGTGTTCTTAAATAGTGTTGGTTGTGTTGTTGAAAGATCAAAGTGGTGGCTTTAATACAAAATCTATATTTAAGACTAGTTCCGGGCACAAAAGTACATACATCATTGGAGGACGTATCCATTGGTCTAGAGCCCAAAATGACTTACTTGTTGGGTGGAAGGGAGAGGGGTGTAAGACGAGCTTGCTTGTGTGGTTTGATCCCTCACTCAGGCACCTATCTGTTTTTGTCAAAAGCTTGTGTCTTCAATAATCCAATGTATAGTAACTATAGTGCATAGGTTGTAGATAAACTGCATCTACATAGAATAGTGAGAACAAACGTATTATAAGTAATATACACATCATGTCGAATTAGTATAGCTTACTTGTGACATTTGAGCTCGTATATCATCACTAGTCCCGTAATCTCAAGTGTTTACATAAGGCTATGTGAGAGTTAACCTATTCACAGAGATTAAATACACTGAATACATGCTTACTCCACACTGTATACAATCTAGATATTCTCTTGATTACACTGTCAAGATATACCAATATTGTATAGGTATTAGTGTTCCATATGATACAAGCTCATCTATACTTAATCTCTCACTGTTTCTACCTTATTGAGACGTATCCAGATACCTGCTTGCTTCTATTCCCATATAGTGGTCATATAACAATCGTTATCTGATACTGGTAAACTAAGGCATATATGCTAAGTAAGTTCAAGGTAAGGAATCAAGCATGCAGGTGCATACTTTTTAAGCCTGCTCTCCTTACGTCCATTACCTCAGCTACACAAACAACTTACTTATTGGCATTTGCGAGGTCAAACTCATCAAGAAACAGATAGTACTAGACAAGCTTAATGCCTTTTTTTGGGCATCTCACTTAAACTATATGTGGACGGTCATCTCAATCTATTTTCTCCATTACCACGAATTGCAAACAATATAAATACTATACAAGAGAATAAAAAAGTCCCAATTAAGCCTATTATGGACCCGAATGCTCTAGAGAAATGCCAACAAGTTGTAATCAAGCTCTATAGTCACAAGTTAATAAGTCATCTCGCTTTTAATTTCAAATGCCATAATTCTAACAAAATGAAGGACATATTGACACACGTAGAAGAACATGACACATGCCCACAATGACACATGCAGACGCACACAACAATGTGACTGATATTATGATCCCTTTCCCAACAGGATTGGAAAATAGAGACGATGGATAGTTGAAGAGATGAAACAAATGGGAAAACAGAGGCAATGGATAGACGAAGAGACGAAAATGGACATGCATACAAGTTCCCTTTCTTCAATGATACTTGGAGACAGGAGTTGGAGCTATTCAAAGCCTAGATAGATTTTGGGGCATTGCAAGTAACTCTAGATACAATGGATACTAAATTTTCTCTCGTGAATCAGAATGGGAGAGTTTTCCTTAATCAAGGAGATGTTAGTTTTGTTACTTTATATGCAGAATATCAGAAGTGGGAAGTAGATTGGTGTTTTTCTGAGTTTTGGGTTCTACAGATTGAATTTGGGCAAATGGTTTATGGTAAATTGAGAGTAAGAGCTTTAGTTCAAAAAGGTCAAGTAGGTTGTGTTAATCTAAGAGTGTGCCTGAATTTTCAATGGCATCTCTATTTTGATTAAAAAGCTTTTAGGGCTGGTTTCTGGCATGGGATTGAGGTCGGTTTTACATTTAGACATGGCGATTTGTGACTCCCACCTGAACACTGAAAATTTGAGCTCCCCTTTAGAGAATTTTCTCTCTTCTGTGTATGTGGTGAAAGGTGCTCTATTGCCAAGGGTGCTCAAATCCATCATTCGAGGGGAGCGAAAGATATAGTGCTAAATTTTTTGATGCCAAAATGGAAAGTCCATCGAAAGGAGAAGAAAATGGGAAGTCCCCAAAAACAAAATCCAATCAAAATGATTTTTCGCAAATAGATTTTGACATTTCCCAAGAGGAATTCGAATAACAGATTGGTTGCAGTGGAGTTTGATACCAGAAAGAGTAATTCCAATGAAATTCAAAGCCAGATCCACCATTGGCAGTAACTTCTTCGAAGAGGTGAGGCTAGCTTCCACCATCTTGCTTTTGTATCCATAGTTAGTAAACATTCCAGTTTTATCTCACCGCAGAAACACATCCGACTATGTCCATTGTATCTCATCTTCGAGAGGGTTTCTTTACCACTCCTACTACTGAGCAAGGACAACCCATATCAGAAGCACATAATAAGAATGAAATAGAGGAAAGGACAGTAGTAAGGAAAACCCATATCAGAAGCACATAATAAGAATGAAGAAGAGGAAAGGGCAGACAAGAGTAGAGCTAAGGAGGATAATGAAATACAATAGGAAGCTTACCTTCGGATACATACCAACTGAATTGAGCCTTTGGGTGCATCTTTGCTTCTGCAAGTCTGTCGGGTCATCACTTCGGTCAACCGCCTATGTTCTTGGTGTGACTGTAGTATGCTATAGAAGCCAGGAAGAAAGGTAATTATCCTCACATTTGAATTTGGTTTTGTCAGATCAGGAGGTAACTCCTCAAAACAAATTATGATATTCATTCAGGTTGATCATTATTATATACATGAGGGAGAGACTATTCATTTCATCTCCCGATGACTCTTCATCTTTTATATTATTTATTTACATTAATTTCATTTGTTCACCCAATCCTTATGATTAGGTGTCAACATTCCCCCCCTTAATTTGAAGGGATGTTGGTGAGCCCAAGCATCGTTCTGAATCTTTCAAGTTTTTCTCTTCCAAGTGCTTTGGTGAAGATGTCTGCAATTTGCTCATTAGTGGAACAATGTAGGAGATGGATTGTTTTGGCCTCAACATGATGTCGAATCAGATGATATTTGGTATTGATGTGCTTCGTTTGATCATGGAACTTTGGATTCTTGGCCAGCTTTATTGCCAAGGTATTGTCAATCATGAGTGGAGTCGATTGTACTTGTTTTACCTACAAATCTTCAAGAATTTTCCTAAGCCACACAATTTATTTTGTTGCCTTAGCTGCTGCCACATATTCTACCTCTATTGTGGAATCTGCTGGAACTGATTGTTTGCATGATCTCTAGGAGACAACTCCTAATCCAAGACTCATAGCATAACCTGAAGTAGATACCCCAATTTCTTTGTCTCCATCGAAGTCTGAATCAGAGTATCCAATCAAGTTGAAGTCGCCCACCTATGTATACTTGATTCCAAAGTCTTGAGTTCCCTTCAGGTACCTTAGTCCTCTTTTTGTAGCAAACCAATGTCCCTCACAAAGCTTTTGCATAAACCTGGAGAGGATTCCAACATCAAATGAATTGTTTGGCTTGGTAGTAGTTACGTAGTTGAAACTTCCTACAAGTTGTCTATACTTTGTTGCATCCTCAAATTCTTTTCCTTCAATGGATGTGAGCTTTAAGTTTGGTTCCATTAGAGTTGTAAGAGGATTGCATTTTGTGATGCCAAACCTGTTCACGAAATCTCCAATGCACTTCTTTTGAGAAAGGAATATGGACTTTAGATGTTGATTTACTTCAATACCAAGATAGTAATGAACATAGCGCAAATCAATAATTTCAAAACCTTTCCTTAATTCCTTCTTTATGGATGCAGCGTAGCTTTCATTGTTCCCTGTCATCAAAAGATCATCTACATATACCACAAGATATACAATTTTTTTTCCAACCTTCTTGACAAACAAAGTTTCATCATCAAGATCATAATGTTTGAAATTGGGTTTTAGAAGATGATCAATTAGTTTTTCATACCAGGCTCGTGGTGCTTGTTTGAGGCCATACAAGGATTTCACAAGTTTGCATACTTTATGTTCATGTCCTTTCACAGCAAATCCTTCAGGCTGGGACATAAAAAAATTCTCTTTTAGATCTCCATTCAAGAAAGCAGTTTTTACATCCATTTGATGGACTTTCCAACCATTCTGAGCTGCTTAGGGGAAGAGTGTCCGAATGGTAGCCCATTTGCGTGTGGGGCAAAAGTATCCTCATAATCGACCCCTTCCTTCTGTGCAAAACCTTTTGCCACAAGCCTGGCTTTGTGCTTGTCAAGTGAGCCATCAGCTTTATACTTGTTCTTGTAGACCCACTTGCAGTCAACTGGTTTGGTTCCTAATGGAGGATCAACTAGCTTCCAAGTGTCATTATTTATTAGGGCATCATACTCCTTTTACATCACTTCTTTCCATTCATCATGAGAAGTAGCTTATTTCAAGGAAGTTGGTTCAAAATCTATAAACAAATTAAATTCACAATCATAAGAAACATTCATATCAACAGGTGAATCAGAGTCATCTACATCACCTCCATTTTGCCAGTTTGAATTTCTAGTTCCTATCTTTCCAACCTCATCAGGATGAACACTTTCAATGTCTTTGTCAGCCACTTTGGGGGATCTTTCTCAGATGGTCCATGCTACTCCATTGATTGAGTTGGGACTGAATCAAGATTGAGTCTCCCAACTCTATCAATCACATCACTTAAAGTATCATCCGTTGTTGGAATTTCATGCGGGGGAGAGAGTGCTTCAAAAGAAGATTCCACAGGTTGATCTAGTATAGGAATCTCCCCTTCAAGATGTGGAATCTAATTATCAAATTCTTGAAATGATTTTGTATTTGCGAATCTATCCAAGCGATCAAGTTGCCGCTCAACAACATTGTCAGTTTTGGATGATTCAAGTAAGATTACATCTCTAGATACAACAAAATTTTTATTGACTTCATCATAGAGACGATATGCTTTGGAGGTGTTTGAATACCCCATGAAGATACACTTACGACATCTTGCACCAAGTTTGTTTCTATGTAACTTTGGTATCAAGACATAACAAGTGGAACCAAACACCCTGAGATGCTTTACCGAAGGAATGTACCCATACCACATTTCATAGGAACTCTTGTTTCTAATAGCATTAGACGGACATCTATTCTTTATATATATAGCACATAGAACTGGATCAACCCAAAACATCATTTTTACATTTTTGAAGAACAAAATGGAGCTTACCATATTTAAGATTGTCCTATTCATTCTTTCAGCTACACCATTCTGTTGGGGATTATAAGGCATAGTTGTTTGATGTTTGATCCCATGTTGGCGAAGATAGTTTTCAAATTCATTTGAATTGTATTCTTTTCCATTATTAGTGCGAATAGAGCCAATATGAGATTGTGCATAATTTTCAATCCATGTATGAAAGTTCTTGAATGTTCGAAAAGCATCAGATTTTTTCTTCAATAAATAAACCCGGCACATTCTAGTGTAGTCATCAATAAATGTCATCATATATTTATTTCCATTTACATAAGGAACAGGCATTGGACCACATAAATCTGAATGAAGAGTTCAATTTTTCTATGTGCCCTTGAACGTGAATCATGAAAGGACTGTTTGCTATGCTTTCCTAAAATGCAAGCATCACATTACTTAAGCTTCCGAGGAATTATAGGCAAACCAGTAACACCATTTTTCTTCAACAAGTGGAGGTTGTCATAGTCCAAATGTCCAAATATAGCATGCCATAATAAACTTGATGGAAGTGTACCTTCTTCATAATGAGAATTGTATGAGAAATGTTGTGCACGAGCAGAGGTACCTTGCAGCTTGAGAAGCATTTCTTCTTTTATCCCTGTCATGACAAGTGAGTGGTCAGTTTCTTTTCTCACCTCAAGCTTGCCATCAAACATATGAATTGAGTGACCTTGCTAGTGGATGTGGACCAAGGGCAACAAGTTTCTCCTCAGCTGTGGGAGATATAGAACATAATGCAGAAGAAATTCAGGAAGACCAGACAATTTAAGCCTGATTGTGCCAAGCCCTGATGGCTTGAGTTTTGATTGGTCTGCAAAGTATATTGCTCCATCAAAATTGTCAGTAAATTCTTCAAAAAAATATTTTCTATGACTCATGTGGCAAGTTGCTCCAGAATCAAGCAACCAATCATTTTTTTAAGAAGCAAGTGAAGCATTAAATAAGTCTTCATTTACTCCAATATTACATTGTGCCACAACATAATGAGCGGACTTAGGTGCTTTACCTTTGTCTGTGTCATTAGCTTTACCTTTGGGTTGGTTTCTCTGCTACTCAATTTTGTCCCAAGGTAACTTGCATGTGGAGGCATCATGTGATCCATTTCTTTTGCAGCATATGCACTGCAAATATGACTTTTCTCCTTGACAGTGTCTACCCCCCACCTCTGAAATATCTTCCTCTTCCTCTTCGACCACCTCTTCCTCTGGAAGAATCTTGGGAAAGATTCGTTTCTTTATGATCAAGGCACACAACCTCTTCAGAAGATTCAGGGGTTGTCTTCTTTCCAAAATCTTTCTCTCTTTCAACAAATTTTTTCACAAGAGAGTCAAAGGTAATATCTTTGAGATTTCCATTTGCTTGCAATGACTCAAGATAATTGGAGTAAGTAGGATAAAGTGCCTTGAGAAAAGAAATTGAGGAATATCCAATTCAATGTTAGTGGCTTTGATATCATGCATTACAGATTTTACTTCGGATGTAAGAGGAAGAGGATCATTATTTTGTAATTCAAGAGTGAAGAGTTTAATCATGAGTTGAACAACTTCAAGTGTAGAGTGTCAGTCATAGAGTTCCTTCAATTTTTGTAAGGCTTCGAAAGCATTTGAAAATGGCGAAATATGGTGACTCACCTCTTCACTTACTGATGCTACAACCAATGCATAGGCCTTGCTGTTCTTATTTTCCCAAATGGTGAACTCCTTGTTCGAGGTAGGCTATTCTAACTCTTTGTCTCCGTCTCTAACACACACTCCTTTCCACTACTCATTGAAAATGAGGGCGTGTTTTATTTTCTGGGACCACTCAAGATAGTCCTCCTTGCTAGTGAGAACTACTCCCACAAAATATCATTGAATGCATTGTAAAATATGTGTACTATGGAAAAAAATACTTCTGCTGCAAAATTTTACTCCTAAAAAAATCTGATTCTGATATATGGAGACAGAGGTATCACTGTACAAAATGTAATACCATACACCGCAATATCATTCAGCATAATAGCATTCACCATTCACCACTCTAATATTCAATTCCATACACATATACAATGCAACAACTCATAGTCACTAAAAATAATCATACCATTTGCGCAAGAGAGGAGGCTCTCACCCATAAGCTCTGGAAAACAATAACATTGGAGCAACGTATCAATTGAATGGCTTAATAGCCACACAGGTTGGCATTAAGTCGTGTTGGGACCTAGTGCCACTACCTCCAATACAATCTCCAATGGAGGTCACAGCGTATAAACTGAGGTATTCTAAAGGCATAACACAATTCGAACACTATAACTCATGTCATCATATAAACAAACTCTCATATATAAAGCAACAACGCATCACAACATACGGCCTTCAAAGACTTGTCAACAACATTCACAGTGTTTTAAAAACCATTCAAGGCATAAGACATATACTTGGACCTTCACATACGAATAGTTGTGCATTCTCAGATCACTGCATTCCAGGTCGTGGGCCTACGTGTGGATGGGTTATAGATGCCAACGATTGCAAATGACTATAAATTGTGGGAAGAGTATTGTGAGTTGAACACATCTCTAGCCTCAATGTACAACGTTCAATTCTCATGCCACAACAGTTTGTAACACCTCGACCCAATCTCCACACCAGTTTTCAAACACACCAACACAAAAAATGCAAAACAAGCGTTCATACGCACCTGGGAGCGAGAATCACTTGAAGACTACAGATTACAGGAATTTGGCAGACAATAGAAATGGCATAAAGGAGTTACAAGTTAAAGAGGGAAGCCAAAAATGGCATTGGCTCTAATCCATAGTTGTTACAGAGACATTTGAATTCTGTATCCATAGTTGTTGCAGAGAAAGGTAATGGTAGCAATTTCGATACCCATAGATGTTGCAAAGAAACTCTCCTCTGGCCACGCACATCTTCATGCAGTCCTCCTCTCCTCTCACCACCTATCTTCCTCTCGCCACGCTCATCTTCATGCAGGCCACACAGACCACCTGTCTGTCTAAAATAAGACAATGTTTGTCTCCACAAAATTCGATATCAGTGAACATCCCAAGCATTAGGCATGCATGATATTAGAGAACATCCCAATCCCAAGCATTAAATGCCTAGCATTAATGCTAGCATTAAGCTGATCAATAGCCGATCTATCAATGATAAGAAAAACATAAATATATATAACCTAAGTTTTTGCCTCCCCGCCTCGAGAAGAGGCCAAATAAGATAGTAAATCACTATGTATCTAAAAGCTTTCATTATAATCCACGAAATGATGGTAACAGGCGGCTCACAGACAGCTCAATTAATATTAACATCGTGGTTCTCGATTACTATAGTCCCTGGCCATTACCAAATAACAGAGACTAAAAATGACTATTGATGTTTTTCCTATTAATAATTTTACTATTAAGAACATACATGGATAATTCAGATTGCATGTATTAGTAAAATACCCACAAGTAGTTAAACCAAACCAATCTAAAAATAGTGCTTACAAATAAAAGCTTTTAAAATTAAAAATCACATCGTTGTGATAACCATTGAACACTCTTGAAACGAATATACGGTCTCTTATGATAGTTTAGTTTAAATTGTAATTCAATTCATACATATAGAAAAAGGGGCGTGGTTAAAACCTTTGTTCTTTTAGTATTAGTAACTTGCATGAAAATGGGCGTGGTTAAAACCTTTGTTTTCTAGTATTAGTAACTTGCATGAATAACTATGATTACATGTATTAGTAAAATAATCCGTTGTTAAACCAAACTAATCGAAAAGATAGTGCTACGAATAAAACCATTTAAAATTAAAAAAAATTATTGCTGTGAAAACCCTTGAACACTTTGAAATGAATATTAACCAGATTAGCTAGTTTCTTATGATAGTTTAATTTAAATGGTAACTCAATTCATATATATAGAGAAAGGAATATGGTTAAAACTTGTGTGTGTAATCATAACATATAAGAATGAAGTCATTCCCAATATCCTTTCAAATTGGATTTGAGAGAAGATAGCAAATTTTAAGGTATTATTTACATTTGATTTTAGAATTTTTATTTTTATTTAGGTATATTGTAACTATTTAAAAATGGAACAAAATCTACCAGTGATGGTCACTTCTATTACTTCTATTAACACTAGTCTTAGTGGTGGAGGATATGAAATTATATGGTATACTACAAATACATATTTTGTATGGTTTTCTTGATATTGTTATTGTATGGAAACTTGGGTGTTTATATGTAAACCATTCTTTGGATTATTAAACAAATTAGAACACATTTATTTTACAATATGAAATTTGTCAAATTATAATTATTTTGGTATCAAGTTAATAATAAAAGCGTTCATATTAGATGTATGAGCTAGAGGAGTGTCAAAATTGTTGTGATAAGTGATTTGGGTAATATAATGTAGAGAAAAGGCTTTATGGTTTGTTATTGTCATAGAATTAAGTCCAGGCATCAAAATAGCCATAGATATTGGAAGACGAAGTGATCACTCAACTTCTTTACACCAAAAATTGGCATGCTTACATCTCAATGCTTTCTCCTCATTGCATGTTTCAATTATCATTGAATCAATCATATGCATGTTTCTATTGGATTGTTTAAGCTAAATAAAAATTTATTTGGTATTTTTTGAGGAACACTACTGGTTGTGCTTGGATCAGTGCTACTTGGTGTGTTGGTTCCTTTATTTGTATTTGTTGGTCAATTGGGTCTTCTAGGATGGTCTCTAACCATGTATGTAGAAGCACTTCTTTTTCTTAAACTTTGAGACCTTTTACTTGTCAACTTTCACCTGTTGTAGCTCTCTACCTCTTTCACTGTAGTTTTGAATGTCAACTAATAAATGTCCAGTTAGAATTTGAAGAACTTGGAATGAAAAATTAGAATTTTGGCCTCAAAGGAGGTATGGTAAAGGTTCTGTTTGATACTTGAGTTCCTTGAAGATAGTATGATACATATGGGGTGCTAGTCTCTACAAATATTCTTTGAAAGTATGCCATTCATCAATTGATATATGCTTGTATCCCAAGAAACTTCATTTGAGTTGGGTATTTGAGATTATTTTCTATTGAAGTATTTTGCACTTTAGTTAAATTGGGATTAAATTTATCTTCCATGTCTTGCACTTTCTTTATTATTTAATTTAGGTGTTATGTAGCATTTCCCTCTTTCAATTGTGCCTTATTCCATTCCCTAAAGAATCGTCACTCCTACTAGATCAACTATATTTCAACTTACTTTGCTACCGTGATCTATGTTGATAATTCCATGTGAGATAGACTAGTGTTGGTTGTTACATTTCTCTTGTATGTCAAATCCTCTAGTAAGGCTTATTGCACCTTAATTTTTTTGTTTCTTTTTTTCATCTTGAATGCTCTCATTTTGCTCATGGGTATGTATGTTTTCTTCCTTGATTTGTTTTTTTATCCTATTTCATTTGTAAATTCATGTCAATTAGCTATTGTACTAATTTGTTTATTGAATCCAGTTGATCAAACTAAAAACTTTGTAAACTAATGTCTATTTTTTCCTGAGATAGATTGATAGATTCATTCCATGTCAATTTTCCATTCTCTTAATTATCTTTGAGATACTCTCAATGGCTTTCATTGAATTTCTCCATCTGATCATAAACTCACTAGAGATCCCATTCTAGAACTCTGTGATTTCATTTTCTGATGCATTTGATGGATCAAAGACCACATTTGTTATTGAAGTTAGTTCCTTTTCTGTTTGGAAGCTTATATAAACACAAGCCTTCTTTTTATTTTAATTGTGACCTTTCTTACAGATTTTCATTTTTCTTGACTTAGGAGTTTTTGTTGTGAACTCTTAAGTGAGCTCCTATGGCAACTATAATTGTGTACTTTGTGCAATATTAATTGGGTTTGCCATTGGTGGGGGAGTTGGTGTTGTGGGTGCTATTAGAGTAGGTATTTCTATCTCTATCAGTTTATTTTGGGCCAATGAATTTTTTGGTTGTATAACCAATTTTCTACTCATCAATTAGTTGACCAATTTTCCCACCAGCACTTGGTTAGTAAGTGTTGTGATTGCCTCTTGTAGATTTTACTGTTGATATGTCTACTGGGCACCCTAATCCACATCTTTCTATTATTGTTTCTCTATTGATGGTTGGTTAATCATGTGTTGACCATTTGGTAAGTAATTGATGGCTATAATTGACTACTATTGTGTGGTTCCATCTGATCACACCAATTATCATTCTTGATTCATGGGATTATTTGGTTTGTCATCAAAGATGCACTTATTATGTTCCTCCATTTTGTTACCTAATTATTATTGGTGTTCACTATGTGTTGACTATTAATACTCACTTTGTTCCTCGAAGTGTTGGTGATCATGCCTTGTATTCCTATCAATTTGGTTAGTATGAGTTGTTTATATGCTATATTTATTTGATTGTTTTTGTTTTCATGTGACAGGGATGACTTGTCCTTTAAACTTTAAGAAATTTCATGTTCCATCTTTGTTTAATTAATTGCGAATGATTTTTGTGTCCATTCTATTTTAGTTGGAACTTTAGGGAGTTTTTTTTGTTCTAGACAATTTGGGGATGGGATTTATTGGTTTAGATGACTAAGTTAGTTTGGATTTATAGTGATAGGAGGATAATTCCTAGTATTATTTAACTCTTGTTGTTCCTCCACTTTCTACTTGTTTTATCTCTTAGTATCCATATTATTTCCAAGTAAAATTTTATTTTCAATGCTTCAACAATTCTTTGTTTGGATCGAACAATTGCATCACATATGCATGTATATAACTTGACCTAAGGAATTTCCTTGTCTAAGTAGACTCCCAATATGTTAATTTTCCTTTTTTCTTATGTTGTAGAGCACTTGATGGGTGATTTTATAAAAAACTTTTTCTTTATCTTCAGATCCTCATTAGGGAAATTTTGAGGTAAAAAATGGGCTTCAAAACAAAAATGTACTAGAAATATTAACTTTAAAGAACCAATAGGATTCAATATGGTGAGGTCATTCCTAGGGGAAAATATTTTGGACGGAAAAAAAGAAAACTACTTTTTTCCAATTGTATTTTCAACTTATCTCCTTGTAGGTTCAATCAAATTTCTAGAGTAGGCACTTGTTGTATGAATAATTAAATTCCAAAGCTAACGAGTACCTACTATGCATACTTCTGCGTAGATTCACATAGAACAAAATTGAAAATACATGAAAAAAATGTGTTTGCCATGCTTTTTCCATGTATTTTAATTTTTTTCAAAGTTGATCTTTTCAAAAGTATGCAGAGTTGGTACTCGTGGGATGTGGAATTCAATTTTTCATCCAATAGGTGTCTACTCTTGAAATTTGATTGAACCTACAAAGAGTTAAGCTAGAAATAGAATAAAAAAGTAGTTCCCTTTATTTTTCTTTAAAATTTCATAAGTCTTATTTTATTATTTTCCTTAGGAAGCCCAATTTAAACCTCAAAATTCCCTAATGCAAATTTGATTGTGTTAACTTCATGAAAGATCCTCCTAGTCTATATGGCGATCTACATTGGGTGTCTCTTCACATGTTGAATTCTTCCTTTTCCTTGCATGTGGGTTTTCTAAACATGACACAATTCGACTTTCTAAGTTAGCTACAAATGGGACAATTTATAATTCTTCTTCCTTCTCCTCCTCCAATTCTTCATTTTCTAATTGCCACAATATCCCGCCTTCTTCCTCCAACATTATAGGTGGGATTTGAAATGTAGTGTTTGATTGTAACTCAAGCTCAACAAAAATTTCCTTCCTATTTAGTTGGTATAACAAGTCCTTCAAAGGAACAACCATGGCATCAACATATAGATATTGGTCTTATAATTACAAAGCCGCATTTGGACTAGGTCGAAAAGTTCTTGTGGGATTCTTTGGAAAATCATCCATCTGTGAGATACATTCTTCAAATTTGAAACTCATTATTTGAACATTTGGTCCACTAGTAAGGACTCAATTATTTCTTCTACACCATATGTAAAGCATTGATATTTAAACATGATTGACATTTTGGTTTTGTTGAAAGTTGTTTCTTTGAATAGGCTCACATGGCACATGGATAACCATACCAATGAAGAATGGAACCTAATGGTTCACCTTGTATTTGGTTTAGTTGATGTCAACCAAGTGTTAAGACTAATTTAAAACTCACTTGCTTTGTACACTTTACTATACTTTGTCCCGCATTTTAAGTTGTATTTGTGATACCTAACCTCCTATGGTGAAGCAAACTGAAATAATAATGCACTATCATGTTACATATTTTTCTTTAACTTCCGTAATAATCAACCTTTGGAGATTTTGGTGGTGGTTGACTTAGAAATTTTTTCAATTCAAAAGTTGAGGTCAACCATCTTGGGCATTTTTCCATTCACATTGTCAAGCAATCTGGTGATTTTGTGGAATATTCCAACTTTGATTATAATAGGTTACGTATTCCATAGATATTTCCCATGTAACTAAATCATAATTAATTAGGACACTTCTTCCTTCCATCTCCCAAATTATCCAATCTATGGTTCCCCTAAATATTTTTTGATATGTGCCCTATCAAGAACTAGAGTCTTTCTTTCCATTTGCTAGACATGAACCCATAACTTGTAAAGTTTTGGCAATGTTTATCCTAGAGTATCTCCTCCACCTTTTCCTATTGTAAATTATGCATTCTACTTTCAATCTCCATGGTGGCCAATTCATCACATTTCTACAGCGGTCTTGGCTTGACTATAGCTTCACTAGTTCTAATTTCCCCCCTCATCCTAGGCATGGTTGTAAATTGTTCATTGTAAGAGATGTCTTCAAATTTTTCAATAATAATGGTCATGAAATGTAATTCTCATTCATCACACCAGTAGTTTGATCGCTCAAGGGTGGGGGTGAGATAAAATGTTTAATTCTTGTGCAATATCCATATTTATATATTTTTCAGGGCGAAGAGTGTGAAAATGAGATGTGGGGACATCACATCAATGTGCTTCACATTTTATTACAAATTTAAATTCCGTTTCATATGTACAATGTGGGAAACCGACATTTGCATGCTAGTCAACTAGGTATGGTTAATAGTCAATCGAGTTAGAATGTGTGTGCTAGACAAACCTAACTCACTTAATTTCTTGATTTCTATGAATTTTGTTGTCTTGGTAAATTTATTTATCAACTAATTTTTCCATCTTGGTTGATTTGTTTTTCTTAGTCAAGTGGTTGGTCAACTTGCTTTTTCTACTCAATCCACAGGGTCTTCACTTAGTGAATCTATGACATAGCACATGTGATGATGGAATATTAAAGAATACCCATAATCTTAATAGATATTGATGAATGTATCCCTATATATCTTTGTTGATCCACCCTCACAATACATCTTTCCAATAAAAAATTCATGCTATTTTTACAAGATACCCATTTTAATAACCGCCAATACCTATAAACCTCCCTCATGCCCTTAATTCCCCCCAATATTTACAATGTATTGACCTTTTTTTTAATTAAAAAAATCCCTTTATGAATGAATATGATAAGCTTATTTTTCAACAAGGTGAAGCCCTCATGTGTTAATCCAGTTGACTTAGTAAAGTTTTCTCTTCCATTCAAATTTGTTTTTACTTCTTCTTTTGTAGTTAGTTGTATTATCTCCATTAATCCTAAATGTGTAGCCAAATCTCCTTACTAAGTAAAAATTTTCATCTCTCTCCTTTGTTAATGAATGTCATACTCACTTGATTTGACTAATTTATTATCGTTTGAATGCTTCCTTGCTTTCTTGTTTAGAAGTTAATGTAGATCATATCCATTTTTTAAGGAATAACCTTCACAATAGGAAATAATGGACTACATCATGAGAAAAAAAAGAACATACACAATACACACAAGAAGAGATGTTGGGAAGGAATTCGAACCGAGTTTGTATTAGTCTTGATATGTATTTATATATATGAGACATGGTTGGAGTAGTTGTACCCACTCCAACCAATCATTCACTTTACCTCATGCATTTACCTTTTACCAATTATTACATATATTTACTCATATAAACATGATGACTTACATAGGCATAAAAGGCCCCTATGACATCTCCCCGATCCTCAATACCTTGCTCGTCCTAAGCAAGGCTCCAACGATGTCTTGGACCTCTACTCTTACAAAAGTATCCTTATCTTACATTAACCATGCATACCAGTCTGCATAGGTAACTCAGCCACAACATCCACCAGTTAGATAGGAAGATGCATGTATACAAGGTGTACTATGATTTCTACTTGCTTAGTGGCCACCTATTGCAGATCTCAACTCTCCACATTCTCTACAATCTCTCTATTATCTAGATTGTTATTCCAACTAAGAACTGTCGAGCAACTTCTCTCCAATCCAGGGGCCTCTCTTTCCTCTCTATGAATGATTCTAGTGCATTACTATCACTCTTGGTATTTCTTCATTCATACATAAAAATAATGAAGCCTGCAACATTAACCCACTTACTCTTGACCATTGTCATAACCTAGAAATTATTTTGCAACTTTCATACCGAGGGGCTTCAATCACTTCAATTTTATGTTTTCATCATTTTTTCGTTTAGTACTTTTTGTGCATGTTCAGTTTGTTTGGCATTGTTCTTGACTACATCCTTTCACTCCTCACCCACTGCAAGTGCTTATGTTAAAGATTTTCTTACTACTCATCTCAGATGCTTTGTCAATTTTGTTTTATGTTGTTGTATATTTTATGTTGCCAATGACTTATCACATTCAATTACATAAATATTCTACTTTACCAATGAAAGATGACTAAACTAAATGCTTTGTTTCTTGGATATCACTCATGTTTATTGTGTTGGTTTTTGTTGCTATGATTCTTACTGGCAATGCATTGAAGTTTATAACTCAACATTACATGAATAATGACTTAGACTCATTAAATATTAATAAGACACAATTAAAACTCTCATCCATGAAGAGTTTAACTTCACAATGTTGATTGGATGTCAACTAATTTCACCGAGATACCGACCTTATCATTACATTATAAGGACAACAACTTAATCACACTGAATTTTTTCATTTTCCTTCTTGCTAGTAAAATTAGACTTGAATCAAACTCTACTGATTATAAACAATTTCTTCATGTAAAATTTTTATATAGGATTCCTCTCATATTCATGTATATTTTCCATGGATTAAATATAAATCTTCATGTTAAAAATGCACAATGCATGCATATATCATGTCATTGTAAGTGGCAATTAGTTTTTCCCATAGCAGTTTTAAATTGCGGTTATATTCACTTAATAAAAAAGTGCATAATATTGACTACATAGACCTTGTGACCCATGTCAATAGTTGATTTTAGGTAAGTTGATCATTCTAGATGTCTCCCAAGTCAACTAGTCAAGTGGTTGAATTTTCCATACATCATTTTCACATAGACTTGTCAGATAGTTAAATAATTGTGATAAACTATGTATCAACAATTTCAATGAACCTCCTCCACAAGGCAAGTTTTTCTCATCATGCATTTGATGGAGATCGTGTAGTTGGACAAAAATTATGTCTCAAGAAAGTCAATCGTATTTCGAAAAAAATTGTCTCAAGTAGGTAAACTCCAAGCATCAATCGATCAATTTCCAGCCAGTCATATCTCCTTTTCAATAGAATTGAACCATCATCATGTAGTTTGGAGAGTCCATTTTGGTAGTGATGTATATGGTACACTAGTCAATATAGTCAAATATACTCATGCTCATTATGATATGAAATTGTCATGCTTGATTTGACCAACATTCAAAGTACTATCTATTCACTCTTTTATAAAGTTGAATTTTTAGCCACATGTTCATCACTCACAATGACTTGTGTATTATTCAGGATGGAATTAATAACAAAATGACCATTTACTCAATTGTTGGTGCACACGCATGTGCGCACACACACCTATGCGTGTGTGTGTGTGTGTGTGTCGCAATTGTCCACAAACTAACTCCAAGTAATATCCAAATGACCTTGGTGTACTATCATTAGGGGAATTTTTCGGTTAAAAATGGGCCTTAAAATAGGAAACGTACTAACAAATTTAACTTTAAAAGAACCAATAGGATTCAAGATGATGATATTATCTCCAAGTGTAAATATTTTGGGGGGAAAGAAGAAAACTACTTTTTTTCACTATATTTATTGCTTATCTCCTTATAAATTTACCCAAATGTCAAGTGTAAATACTTGTTTGATGAAAAAATAAATTCCACATCCAACAAGTACCCACACTACATACTTCTGATTGGACCAACACCATTAAAAAATGAAAATATATGAAAAAACTGTGTTCAACTTATTTTTTTGGTGTATTTTCATTTTTTTGATGCGAGTCTACTCAGAAATATGCAAAGTGGGTGTTCATTGGATGTGGAATTTAATTTAACATGCAATAAGTGTCTACACTTGACATTCAAGTAAACCTATAAGTAAGCTGAAAATACAGTAGAAAATGGTAGTTTCGTTTATTTTTCTTTAAAAATCCATAACTCTTATTTTATTATTTTCCTTAGGAGGCCCATTTTAGACCTCAAAATTACCCTAAAGAGCCCCATTATATAAAATTGATGTTTCTCACTAAAATGTGTAGTAACTTTGTCTCCAAAAATAATGACGTCCCCCAATCCTTAACCATTTCCAAAAGAAATTACTACAAACCTTTGCAAACAACTATATTTGTTGAGAAAGTAGTCCATTTACAAAGCTAAGAAAAAAAGATATCATTGTCACAAAGGAGTGGAAAATTTTCTCCAAGATTCTTTTACTCACTTGAAAAGAGTGGCACTTCTCAAGTTGATTGACATTACATTCATTCTGTCTATATTAGGGAGTAGCGCATAAATTCAGTTCAAGTGTTTGGAAATAGTATAAAACATGTTGTTTTGCAATGGAAAATCATTTTTGAACAATATAAGAGTGTCAATTATCCCAATAGGCACAGGTGTATGATGACCTATATTGTGGAATGCTTCATGTATCAAGCGAGCATGGAAATGTTTCAAGTTGTTACCTACCCATATATTGTCATCAAGAGGGTTGAAGATCTTGAGTGAAACTTCTGCAAAGGAATGTGTTGTGCTAAACTTTGTATCTCTCATATTCTTGGGAATGTCTATTAATGAAAGAGAAGAATAAATGAAAACAATATAATGACATTTCTTTGATAATGTATTGGAACACAACATCACTACGCCAAACTCCCACAAATGGGGCTTTTCACCATTTTTGGGGAATGTGGTACCTAAATAAAAAAACACAAACTCAACAATAGGATTTGTTTCTTAAGGATTTGGAGTTAGATAGGGATTCATACCTGGTGTGGGATTTGTACATATAGTTGTGCCTGCAAAGAAAGGGGAGGATGCTTCCACTTTTGGTTTGATCCCATCAGTATCAAATAAATATCTTAGTAGTTGATTGAAGTCAATGATAATTGATTAAGTCAACTTGGTTCTCTATCAACTAGGTTGATTAGTACTCCATCAACGTCATTGTTTCCACTCATCGAGAAATATCCCACTTATCAATGGCAGAAGAACCAATGGCACTGGATGCTTCTCTCATTAAGGCTGCTTCAAGATCCTCTTGAAACTTTTTCTTACACAAATAAGATTTGTACATTTCTTGTTTCATGAATATTTTTGGTTTATTTGTGCATATTTCATATTCAATATGGAAACCTCAATGAACATGTAACATCAATATTTACCCATAGCATCCATGAACAGTAAAATGTAATGAATACACCTTAGGTGAAAAGCATGGAACTGGGTTACAATTTTTATCAAAAGAGAGTGTCTTTGGGTGGAAACAACAATGGCTCGATCAAGCATTTTTTAAGCTCTCAATAGAGCTCCTTGGGCACTAAAAAATTAGCTTGATCAAGGGTTAAAAACAAACCCTTAATTGAGCTATAACACTCAATCAAAATAATGCTCGATTGAGGCCCTTTTTTAATATATACCACTCCCACAGTCTACGTGTGCCATTTGTACAAACTGCAGGAGCTAAATTGAGAATTTGAGAGTAGCTCGACCAAGATTATTGGAGCTCCACCAAGCAATGGAGCATTAAAATAAATCTCACCAACTACCCCACCAACATCACAGAGGCTCAAATGAAGGTAAGTACTTTATCCTTTATCTTTCTTATTTAATTTTTTTTGCAAAATGTAAAATATTAATTAAAAAAAGAAACCATACAAAAATTACTAAATCCACAAAAAACCCTTCAACAAAGCTTATAAAATCACAAAACCAACCAAAAAAACCATAAAAAAAACCCTTCAAAACAACTTATAAAACCAAAAAACCAACATAGAAAACCATAAAAAAAAACCCTTCAAAACAACCTAGAAAACACTTCGAAACCACAAAAAAAAAAACTAGAATTTAGGTTTTAAATTTGTTTCTTACTTGCAATGTTTTGTGTATTAAATGCATATTTTCTTTTTTGAATGGTAAAACATTTTTTTCTAATTATTTTAGCTTTTAAATTTTTCCTTAGGAATTTTGTGAAATAAATTTCATTTCTTTTATTTAAAATGCATTTTAAATTTCTAACAAATTTGACTGAAAATATACTAAAAAAACTCCAAATTAGAACACAACAAAACTATAACCAATAAATAAGTAAATTAAGAGCTTGAGATTGACATGATGAACATAGTTTCTCATAGTGAACCTATATTTAAAAAATAAAAAATTAAAAATTACTTATTTTTTTTTTTTTATTTAAATTATTATATTTAATAGTTTTTCAATAGTTTTCTAATAATAAATATAGTATGATTCTAGTTTTAAAAATAAAATAAAAACACTTGATTGATAATTAAATGTATTTCTCATTTATCTACTAATAAATTAGGAGGTAATTGAAAGTCCCTTCAATAGTCAACTACAAAAACCACTGATTAATATTATGTAACTAGTAAGAAGAAGCTCTGAGAGTGGCAGTGGTGACCTAGCAATGGCATGATGGATTGGAGTTGCAGTTGACTGCTTGTGCCCCTTCTCTGGGTCCTCGGCCCCTCTGGTCAGGCTTTGACCTCTCTAGTATACCTATTTGGCGCATTGGGTGGGGTGCTCAGCTCATTTATCGAAGGATTGACTATTTTTTTACACCCTCTTGAAGCCCAATTCTACTCCTCCACAGTCATCTTGGCTTCTTCAATGCCAGTGCCTACCCAGATGCCACCACTTTTTGCGAAGACTGTGGCCTTAAATGTTTTGATTGCTTCAACTTTGAAGTTCAGTAAACAAGGCGAAGCAAAGTTTGTGAAGAAGGTGGAGGAGATCCCCAAGATAGAGATTTGCGCCCCTCAGGCCCACTCTCGCATCTTGCAGTTGGTTGATCAAGGTCTCATTTTCCAGTTTATGGGCCTTTGCCCATCCCCTAAGATGGTAAAATCTTGTATCGAGAAGATCTAAAAGTCTCTTATTAAAGAAGAGGTAATCTCCTCCTTCTGTGGCAAAGGCTTCTATAATTTTTAATTTGAGAATAGGCTAGATAGATATTTGTTGTTCAGGAATGGTCCATATTTTATGGGGGCTCAGGGGTTGTATCTGGATTGATGGAGTCCTAGCTTCAACCTGGAATGTGATTTTCCATCCTTGGTTCTAGTTTGGGTGAAGTTTCCTTACCTCCCCCTACACCGCTGTAATGATGCGACTTTCAAGCTCATTAGGAACTCCCTTGAGAAGTACATTGACTGCTTTGAGCCAAAATATGGCCTTTTCTCCTGTGCCAGGATTTGTGTGGAGGTGTATTTGGAGAAAGGTCTTCTAATAGCAGTCAATGTATGCATTCATAGTTGGATACACGTGTTGGAATTCAACTATGACCAACTTCCCTTTAAATGCAAATTATGCCATGAGTATGGGAACTTTACTAAGGGTTGTCCAAAAGGTGTGGATTCTTCGAATAAGAAGTCTGGGGATCCTAAAGAGAATTGGAAGTAGGTTAAGTGGAGGAAGCCCTTGAAACATTCATCCCTCAATGACACCTTTGGCTCTATTCCGGTCTCTGAGGATGTTGGTCCTGCCCACCCACCTCCCTTGGACTCGCCTTCTAAGGGTGGTTCTAGTCAAGTGTCGGAGAATCAATTTAGGGTCTTGGACCCTGCTACCACTATTGAATGCTGTTTGTTCTCCCCCCCCCCCCCCCCCCCCCTCAAGAGCCCAGCCTCTCGGTCAGCACCCTTGGTACATACCCCGAAAATTCATAAAGTGGGAAGCTCTAGCCCGGACACTGATAGTAGTTCTGAAGAATAATTGGAAGAAAAGGAGGACATGGAGGGATTCCATACATCAATGAAAGGTTTGGGGCCATCTATGCAGCTAATTTTTACGAATGATAGACCAGATTGTGTAAGGACAAAGAAAACAAAAAGAAAAGGGAAAAAAGAAGGAAGAAAAATGAATAAGGAAGTCATGAGGGAAAAATCGAAAAAATAAAAAGAGTTTGGAGTCCAACACACGATCCCTTGTCAGCTAGCAGGAGTATGGAACAAAGGAGGCGAAGGAAAAGGAAATAATACAAGCCCTGGTAAGGGGGCAGGGATAATAAAAAAGTGATTAATGAATATCATCTCCTGGAATTGTAGGGGTTGGGATCAGTAAAAATAATAAAGGAAGTGAAATACATAATTAGAAAGGAAAGGCCAGATGTCACCCTCCTTCAAGAGACCAATATGGATGAGGCGACTCTCAAATCAATCCAAAATAAGATCTACAATAGCAGCAATCTTGAAACATTTATCTTAAGAGGAGCATCAAGAGGACTTTGCACGATGTGGAACCCTGCGAAATTGCAATTGGTAAGTTCTCTAAAAAAAAATCATTGGATAACAACTACTTTTAATATTATAGAAAGCATCAAATATTCATAGTGATCAATGTTTATATGCCCACTCACTTCCGAGAAAACAAGATTTTTGGAAATCCCTGATGGAGTTCAAGGGTACATAGTATGGAAATAACTGTATTCTAAAAGGAGATTTCAATACAACAATGGTAGTCATGAAAAAAGAGGGACCTTCACTATTCATGATGCCCTATAAGAGAATATGGAATATCTCATCTTAACTCTAAAC
>APFE031561153.1:0-11631 GCA_000404065.3 Pinus taeda | reverse complement strand
TTTCTTAATTCTATAAGGACAGAGAATGCTATTCTATTTTATTTTTATTAAATATTATTCTATGGTTGTTAAATTAACTAACAACATTTTAAAAAACAAGAAGGTCAAGAACAGGATCATTAGTAAAACACTGAGCCAAAGGAGAAACCCTAGGAGGAAAGAAAAGATAAGGCTCAAACGAGAAGGATATGGGAAATAAAGGGGAACTTCAAAAGCTCTAAAAGGTTAAAAAAGGGGGGGGAGGAAAGCAACATTAAGAAGAAAGGGCAGTGATCCAACAGCTAGTGATCTTCTAGCTGTCATCCCTATTGAGATTGTTAGGCCTTCTTTCAATTTCAATAGCTTCCATGAATTTACGGTTATGGAACTGCGCAACCTTGGCAATAACCTTGGTCTCCTCTATACAAAAATGATACTTGGTTTTTTCCGCATGCTCTGCTAACGTTGAAGACTTGGTTCTCCCATGTCTTAGGTCGGCTGCATGTTCGTTGATCCTTTGGTGGATGAAGCACCCTATTTCCCCGATATAGGGGGTCCCACAAGAACAAGGGATCAAGTAGACTCCGTTCATGTCTTTAGGGTCAATGGGATCTTTCACTGACCGGAGGGATTTACGAATGGTGTTGAGGGGCCTAAAGGTTGAGGGAATGTCATACTTTCTAAGGATACAAGCAATCTTGTCCGTGGTTCCTTGGACATAGGGAAGATTGACACCTAGAAGGCGTTCTCTAGGTTCTTTTTTAATTAACAAATTTTTAGAGGCTTTAAGAAAAGCCTTCTGACCTAGGCGCCTACTATAGCCATTCTCCATGAAGACATTAAGGAGATGGGATTTCTCCTTATCGAAGCTCTCATTATCAGAAATCCTTATTTCAATATATATTTATAAACATATGTCCTTTAACTTATATTTTAATTAAAATATAGTTTAACTATTCCTAGATTACTTTTAACTACTAATATTTATAATAACTGTATCACTAACAATTTATAGATTAATTTACTTTTTACTTATTCAAATTTATTGGTTCTAATATATATTTATAATTATAAAATGATCCATTTCGTATTTTAATAAGAATATTAACTTATTTAATAAAGTTTTTAACCCTTATCTAAGCTAGCTATCTGTTTCCTGGTCAAATCTAGCCGTTGTCATTATAGTCGTTACCTAGTCTAGAATGTTCTGTTATCTAATTAATATGAAAAGTGAGAGGTTTTCATTCAACTTGTCCTGACGATGAACCACACTAGTTGGTTCAAAACGCGTCACAAAGGTTTTCTTCATGTGATTTACACCGAAACTCTACTTAATAAATATTGTTCTTATCCAAGAAGCACTTGATTCTAGCTGGCACAGGGCTGATCAAGGGATGATCATAAAGTTAGACATGGAAAACACTTTTGATCGCATTAAGAATGGGTTCCTGATAAAACTCCTCAAGAAAATGGGGTCAGATGATACATTCATTAGATGGATCAGCCTTTGTATTACTTCACCTTAGATTGCTCGACTAGTTAATGGTTGGGTGGTGTGCTTTTTCAAAGCTTCAATGGGCCTTCATCAAGGGTGTCCTCTCTCACCTTTCTTATACATCATCATGGTGGATTCCTTTAGTAGGAAATTGGAACATGAAAGAAAAATTCTCAACCTTCCAGGCATAAGGTATAAAGAAGGTATCATAAGTATAAATCATAGATGATACAATTTTCATGGGAAGAGCCTCGGTAACAAATTCTTGGTGCTTCAAAATAACCTTAGACAGATTCCCTAGTGCATCGGGAGGAGCCAATAATGGCACTAAGAGCTACATCTACAACTGGAATATCTCTAGAAAAAAAGAGAGGAAAATTGGAGAAATTCGGGGGTTTAAAGCAGTGAGAGATTGGCAAGATTTTAATTATTTAGGGTTCCCTATATTTCTAAGAATAAATGATCCTTATGCTTGGCAAAAAGTATAGGATAAAATGAAAACAAAAATTGTAAATTAGGGAGGAATATGGCTCAATTATGTGGGCAAGGAAATTCTAGTGAATTTAGCCCTGTTGGCGATTCCCTTGTATTAATTTACTCCCCTGTAAGCCCCCAAGAACGTTTTACATCAAATGGGGATGTATATAAGGATTTTTTGTGGGAAGGAGGAAGAATAGAAACCAATATGTATCACTTGGAAATTGGAAAATAGTTAGAGCCTTGAAACAAAATGGTGGATTTGGAATAAGGCACCTGGGGTTAGCAAATATGACAATGGGAGAAACATTGTATGGGAATATGATTATGAATCTGAATCAATGGTGGACTCATGTGATCAAGGCCAAGTATTTAATTCAGCAAAATGATCGAGCAGGAAGAGCGGACCCAAGCTTGGGCTCCCCCATCTGGAAGTTGATCAATTCCTCCATGGACACCATTAATAAAAATTTAAGAAAAGTCCCAGGGAATGGAGCCTCCATCAATATTTTCACGGATTTGATCCTAGGCCTTTAGCCCCTAGGTTTGAATCTTTCCTTGGTGGATCTAATCTCTTTCATGAGACAAGGATGGGTGGAAAATTTGCAGCAGATATCATATTAGAATTAGTAAGGAGGATGGAAGGGATGGAAGACAGGAAACATCTCGGAGGCTCTTCTCCACCAAAGAGATAAACTAATAAAGAAACTAAGAGAATGTGCTCCCATAACTCTCACGGTTGTATATAAGTGGGGATGGAAAAATAATGGTTGCACTGTCAAATAAGGGTATTCACACTTTCTCTTTAATTCCTAGGTACTGCATGAATCCTCCATTTGGAATAAAATCTGGAAAATGAATCTTATTCCAAAGGTCATTCTTTTTTGTTGGCTTCTTTTACATAAAAAAATCCTCACAACAGAGAACCTCCAGAAGCGGGGACATATTGGCCCCTCAATATGTCCGCTATGTGAATCCTCAGAGGAGTCTATTACCCATCTCTTTCTCTTCTCAAGTGGCTAAGGAAGTTTGGTCAGTGGTACTTGACCCTTTATACTACAGAACTTCATAGCCATCTGACCTCTTGATGTTATTCAACTCTTGGCCCAAATGTTGTTTGGGTTCCCTTCAGGCCAAAAATAAGTTCAAAGATATATGGTATGCTCTTCCTAAGTATGTCTATTGGTAAATCTGGCTATCAAGGAACAAAGTTATATTCAAAAATACCCGTCCTTCTGCTAGACTAACAACCATGTTAGCCCGTTCACCGCATGGAAAAATTTAGGGGCTAATATCCGTCCAGTGGACTAATTTTCCATGATTTTTTCACAAGAAAGACTCATCAATTTCCAATTTTTATAAAAGATGATTCGCCCAAATTTTAGAATATAAAAATATTTTACGTTAAAAATCACCAACATTATATAGAGACTATATATAAAATCATTATAGATTTGAAAAATTTTACAATTAAATCAATAAACACTTTATAGTTTGCATACTAAGGATTAGTGAGATTCGCCAATGTTTTTAAACTTCAAGAAAAATTTCCATCCTTAAAATTGTTCTTGGTTCATCATGTATGGAATTTCATAGGCCAAAAATGGACCCCTCCCTAGATAATATTGAATCCTCTTGGCTAGCGCCATGGGTTGGCACCCATGCTACTCAACATTCGGCCAAAGGTAATCCCTCTCATGCCTAGTGGACTATAAGACTATCTTATGAGGAGATGGTGGAATGGATAAGATCCTCGAATCAATGGACCCTTCAATTTGATGGAGCATCAAAACGTAATCCTATGATGACAGGAGGGAAGGGATTCTCATTAATATCAAAGGAATCATCAAAGGAAAATATGCTTGGGGCCTAGGTCGAAAGACAGACAAGCAAACAAAAGCTTATGCTTTATTTCTCAATCTAACATTGGCTAAAAAAATGGGCATCACAAATATCTAGGTCTTTGAAGACTCAATGTTGATCATAAAGCATATGAACTATATTTCATCGGCAAAAAACATGAACCTAAATAAAATTATTAATAGATCCCAAGGGATGATTCCATTTTTTGATTTTGTGTCATTTTTTCATACCCTAAGAGGGAATAACTAGGAAGCATATAAGCAAGCAAATTTGGCTTTCCAGTTGAATATATAAGAAAGTATAGTGAACGAGGTAGAGGAAATGATATTAATTCCCTAATATTATTCATGGGTTTAAACTATTGGTCTGTGTATGGCATTACTAGCTCATCCAAAAGGTTAGAAAGTAGCAATAAGTTGGAATTTGCAAGGTTAGTTGCATTTAAGCTTTCCTTAACCCTCTTAGCTTCCCCACCCCCCACTCGCCTTCCGCCCCTTCCTCCCCCTCCCCTCATCTCCTTTATTACCTACCCTCCCTATCCTCCATCACCTATCTTCCTCTCATCCTATTAAATATCTCTTTATTATCGTTCCTCCTCTTCATTTTTTGATGGCCCCCCTCCCCCTTTTCTTTCAGCTTCTTACTTCTTGGTCCCTGTCACAACAGCACTTGCTTCACTCGACCTGTCCTTGTTCCTCGCGGCATTTGTTATCTTAGTCAACTACAACAATGTGTCTACATCCTTCATGATGGTACAACACATGAGCTTAGGAGATCACACAACATGAGAATCCAACTCCCATGACATGAATTCTATTGCAAAGGTCAGTGTTCTAGTACAAGCGAAGGAAATTTAATGAGAGATTGGGAGAAACCTTTATTTCCACTGCTCAAAAATGTTATGGATGCTCGTGGGAAGAAGGTGAGGGTAAGGATGAAGGACCAAGAGAAGAGCTAGGAAACTATGGTTGTTAGTTGGGAAATCAATGAGGAGCATGGGGATCTCATATCCATGGCTACTAATATCTAGTACAACAACAATATCCAAACGTGCATCAATAGCCATTGTTTAATTATTATATGTTTTGGAGTGTTTAGCTTGAATTGAACAAAAAACAATTCTCAAATTTTGATCGTTGTTGCTTAAAATCAGTTTTTGATTGCATATATGGATTTAACACCTTGAATGTTAGAAAATTAGAAATGCAGAAATATTTTCTTATATCAATAATTACTTGTGATTATTTTATCTTTATGTTCTTCTTTATCTTTTAGTTCATCAAGCAATTACCAAAATAATAACACAAGGACAACATATTTAGGCGAACAACGAGGCCAAAACCCCTATCTAGGGGAAAACCTAGTGATCAACTCTTCCTTCAATAGTTTCTCGAGATAATCTAAGACTCTAAACCTAGACAAAGATTCCTTCCACACCAAGTCAGCCCTCAATCCTTCTTGTAGATGACAACCCTTCACAAGCAACTTTGACCTAGCAGCATCAACAACAACTTCGACCTAGTAGCAGTTTTGAACCAATAGCAATAGCAGCAACAGCTTCGACCAAACTTGAGGAACTTCGATCTCCCTTGATAAACCTTATAATGGAGTCATATTTGTCCCAAAATTTCGATTTTGAGCCCTTCTATCTTCCTCTAGAAACTCACACTTCTTTCCATCTTCTTTTCCAACCGTTAAACAATTTCGCATTTCTCCAACTTCCAGCTTTAGAGATCGAACTGTGAAAGAAAATGAGATGCTCCAAATGAATTCAAACTCCTTTTATTTATAGCCCTTCTGTGAGGTCAAATTAATTGACTTGAGGCCAACTTGATCTTATTTAGGCCAACTTGGTGTGGAGGAGACTAAATTCATTTTTGACTCAAAAATAATTATTTTTACATGAACTGAAAGCCCAAGAAGGGTCTCCTTAAATATACAATGACTCTAATGACTCAAAATAAATTCTAGATGTCCTCAATGGGGACTTTGGCCTGAAACATAATGACCCAAGCATGAAACCCATTATTTAATAAGTCATAATAATAATAATAATAATTTTTTGTTCATTCTTTTAATAAGTACATCTCAAATATATTAATGAAGATTGAACCTAGTTACAAATTTCACCATTCCCTCTTACCTAGGGAGGTATTCATCAGTACAAGGAAGATCTCAGTACACATGAACCATGAAGAATTTTTAGGCACCGCAATACCATTTACTAGATTCCTGACCCGCAATCTATCCAAGGTCTCACAATAGTTTAGGCACTGTAATGCCATGGACTAGATTCCTTAACGGGGTAATCTATGTAGGTGGGACTAATATGGACTAAAGATTTCAACCTCTCTAGGTACCATTAGGCTTACTTACTAACCATCAATCGAGGGAGCTAGGACCTGTGTATCTGAGGTCAGAGCTCCGTGACCAACGCCACCCTCCCTTTTTCGAGAACTAGACATCAACACAAAGTGTTAGCCAGATGTCCTCCTAGACAATGTCTTACTCACAAAGCTTCAAATTCTTGATCATTAATAATTCCTTCCTGATCGAACAAACCGACAACAAATCTCTCCCAAAATGATTGAAAACACTTAAGCATGTGAAAACATGTTATCAAACTTCTGAGAGATTTACCTGTACAAACACAACCTTAATCAATAACAGACTTTCAAATGTACATAAATACAAACCTCTGGGGTATTTCAAACAACTTGATGTTGCTTCTCAACTTTCAAAGTAGGACTTAAAGCTTTCTTAATGAACCCTGATAGAATATTCCTCAACCATTTAGCTTCCTTTCCTACTTCTCATGCAACAACATATTTCATAAATCAATTCATCTTTTCTTATCTTAGCATCCCTTCAAAATATATTCTCCAATTTCTTCTATCATCATGACTATCATGTGACCTCCCTTTCAACTAGGAAGATTCCTTTTATCTGTGCTCCATCTCAATCTACAGAGATTTCTTTCATTCAAGCTCCCTCTTAACTAGGGGGATGAACTTATTTTCTATGACATTAGAGAATCTTTCATGGCTTCCATCCTTCTTATCAAAGTTATCATGACCATCATTATTACATATCATCATGCTTATCGTATCTATGACCGTCTTCACCATCTTGAAGATTATGTACTTGCACAGCTTAGATAGAAAGTACATCCAAATATATAGAAGCATGAATTTAATAATATCAAATCAGGGAAGCATTCAACTTTTACACATCAAAATACTCAAACTTAATTACACACAAGAGACATGTACACCTCAACTTCTTGTCAGGTTTTTTTGTCATAAGCCTTGGAATACTTCATTAAGACATTGAGTATTTCATAACAACTTTCGTTACATATAGGGTTTCAATGTTTCTTCCAAAGGTATGGCATACCCTACTACATCATATTGCAAACCCTAGATTTCATACATCAGATTCAACAATCAAAATCAATCACAACTTAGCTAAAAGTAATGACATGACTAGTTTCCACTAGGTTTTGTTGAAAACCCTATAATTTATCAACCAATCAATCATAATTGAAAATCAGATTTCAACAATCTTACACAAATCTCAAATTATCAAATACTCGTCATATATTAGATATTTTCTCTTCTACTAAGGTTTACTCCAAAACCCTAGAATTCTTAAATATCATCATCCTAAGGAAACAAACTTCTACTAAGGCTTAACTCCAAACCCTAGGACTCATGACCATCAACAATTAGGTCAACTTATACATCTAGGATTCCTTCATCATGCACAAGCATATCACATGTGTTAGTAAAACCCAACTACACCAACATTAATAAGAGTTAGACATATAACAGACCTTATCAGACTAGGGTTTGATCAGACAAACACACACATCCCAAGGAAATCATTTCTAAGACATTATATGGGTCTTGGTTATACATTCTACCAAGCCCTAATTATTTAGGGTTTCAACACAAAATATAAAAAACCCTATGTTAGGTTCCTATACCAATAGGAGTCATAATTTTTGAATGGCTGAGATTAAACCTATAATATGTACATACCTTTGCTTTCTGCAAATGTTTTCCATATTATAAAAATTAAAAAATGTAAAGAGGGTATGTCCTAAAAGATAAATCAAAGGACAAAAAAAATAAGAGAAGGTAAAAAAAAATGAAAGAATATGAACCCCAAAAAAAAAGACCATGATAGTGTGCAAGTTGAAATGCCACTACTATTTACTTTTCTGCATAATAATGATTGTGTGCAGCTTGTTATTCATGCCACAATCCATGGTAATCAGACAATTTATTCTTAGTTATTCCATGTTTTGAATTTCATGTTTATAGATAGAGAATGGAAATCTGACCAAACTATTTAACCTGGGCAGATAATTAGATTAGGTAGACTGCATAAAAGGAGCTCAACTATTTAATCTGAGCCCTTGGATGTAATAATGTTAGACTTAGATAGATTAGTTTTGTAAAAAAAAAGAAAAAGGTTTTGATAAGGGTTTGCCAGCTTAAGTGCACCCTAATAAAGAGAAGTAAAAATGGTAGGATGAGTAGGTGGGTAAGTAGATGAATGGTTGCAAAATTGTGATGATTGTTAGATAAAATCATGTTGATCACCTTCATCATCAAAGTTCCAAGTATGGATAATAATTGGGCATGTATCAAATCCACAAACTCAAATTGATTAACCTCCCTCACTCATTACATTTATCACTTAACTAATTTCCATGAAAATTCTTAAGTACCTAAAATCTTAAGTCAAAGGGGCTCAGAGCATTTCTCTAACTTCTGGAGGGACTGAACTCTCGACCTAATGACTTATAGACCTTAAGTACAAAAAATCCCCTCATAAACATTTACCCCTCTTCACTCCCCCTCATTCCCCTCATAAATCCTTTTTCCTAAGGTTTAAGCTCTATTTTCCTAAGGGAAAGCAATTACTCCCATGTAAACCTTTTTTCCTAAAAAGCCCTCAAAAATTACCTTTTTAGCCTAAGTTACAATGTGTTTATGAAAAGTAAATGAATTAGATACATTACACTTAGCGTTAAAACCCATTCTCTGCCATCTTCATATTAATTTCTAACACTTATATATGTATTAAATACCAAAAAGAAATATAAACCCTTCCCGTATATATATCAATAAAACCTTTATATGAATAAACCCCAACATAATTAATCAATCTGTGGTTAATTACAAGTCAAACCATCCGCCAATGAAATCACCCCCAGTGCCCTTAATCCACCATAATCCATGATTAATTAAAACCCATTGCTTTTAACCCCTCATCAGGCCCCCTCGCTACCATTCATGCATCTTCATGAACCGACCACTACCTGATCTTCCCCCGTCAAATCTAACGATCCTCGTTGATTTCACAAGGCCTTCAAAGACCAACCTTTACCCGCTCGATATGTGTGGTTTCCTGTTAGGCCCCAATGCTATATGACGCCTGATGAATGGCATCGGGTGGCCTCCCCCCAATACCGCCAGGCACCCAAAGGCTGTGTGAACTAAACTGCTTACCGCCAGTCCACTATGTGCCAAAACAACCACTGTTGACCTTACCCGCCAAAAGTTGACTTTTGCGCATAAACACAAAAACTCCAATATTGCTCGTTTTCGCTTGTTAGTGCAGTAAAACCATGTGTAACCCTTCTGTGCCACCTGAAGACTCTACTAACAAATTCAAACATGTTTTACCTCCCGAAATCACTTTGGACTCCAGGGAAGATTTTAAGAACCCCCCCTAAATTTATAAATATAATAAATGGGCGAATCTCCATGGTATATAGGAAAAATGGAAGGCGATTTTATCAATATTATAATATGTATATATAATTTTTTGGTGAATCTCTCACCAGGCATGGCGAATATTTTACTCAATTATAAAATCTTGTAATATCTTTGCAAGTCTTTCACTAAATAATAAAACTTTGTAAAGTCCTAGTGAATCTTAGCATTGTGAACTCTTAGAGAATTTTTTGAAAATGTATAAAACATATATGACAAGAGCCACATGGTGGAAATATCACTGTTTTTTTTCACATTTCCATGACATGGAACCTGTTTATAAAATTATAAAAAAGCCAACCAAGTCCCTTATAATATGCAGGTAAGCTTATAATAGAGTTTGATACCTCTACTATGCTTGTCTTCATTCAAGTGTCATATCTGCTATACTTAACACTGTGAATCACAACTCTCTCAAAACTCAACTCTATAGTGTAATTAAAACCTTTGGAAATTGAATCTGACAACTCTATAAAAAGGATTAGTGAAATAGAAGCTTTTGTGAATGAACTCACTAACTATCACTGCTAAACAATCAATCTAGACTATGAAGTCTTCCATCTTGATCACAATCGTGCTCACGATCAAGGGAGTGCGACCACCTGGCTTGACATAATGGCCATCATAGTGTCACTTTGAATCTCCTTTCCTGTGTGGATGTTTTGACAAATCAATGTGAAATCAAAGTCACTTTGAATTTTCTTTCCTGCGAGGGATCACATCCACAGTTGATTAGTAAAAGATAATCTACTATATATTATGTTCAAGAAACTGACTACAATATACAGTGGAAACGAGACTTGAATTCTTATTCTGAATTTGAATATCTTAGGACAACATAAGAGATAAAAATGCATATGACCTTAGTAGCTATAAAACAATCACTCCATCACTACAAGACCACCTAGATTTTGGTACTTGATCTAAATAATGGCACTAGTTGTAGTGCTTATTTGCTTTAACACCATGGAAAAGTAACAACAATATTTCAAAGCACACTTATTGGAAAAGTTGTAATGTTCCAAGAATATTTAATGATAGCATCTAAACCTCATACTATGGTCGGGAAACTAGGGAACCCAAATCTTGGAAGATATCTCATACCAAATCTGAGAAAAAAATAAAAAAGGGAAAAAATCAAAATCTATAAATCATGCAATGAATTGTTTACAAATCAAATACAATTCCTTTAACTAACAGTTAAATTGTGGTGATATATTTAAATATTTAGTAAGAGGGGAACTGCAAACCATGGAATATTACCTTTTTCATTACAGTCATCCCTTAGTGACTGAGATTACAAATCAATACTTATGGAAATATTGTAAGAAATTCTGTGAAATAGTAAAGCATAACCTCTATTTTCAAGCAACAAAATCAAGACATTGTTACATCTAGAGCCATAATTGATACATAATCAATGAATCAAGTCCTTGTATGGCACAGGCTTGTTTCACAACCTCTATTTTCTCAATAACAAAATCAAGACACTATGTGGTTATTTTCAAAAGGAAACTGCATTTTAATTTGGAAGAGGATCTTATCAAAAGACATGGATTTATTCAAAGCTACAAAGCCTAATGGGTTACTGAAAAATAAGTTGGAATATGGGATCATGATACTTAAATTGAAAAAATATGCTTTCCTTTTAGAAACATTACAGTTATACAATGTTTTTTGAAAGCCTTAGAATTTGAAATTGGGCCTTTCTATCAAGACAATTTTTCATTAATAGGATGTACTTTCCTACCCGAACGTTGTATATATCCAAGAAAAACTTGAAAAGCATAAGAGAACTTAGCGTAATGTACTTTCTTTCCTTCGTTAACATTATTAAAGAGTTGAGGTTCCCCAAGTCATCAGGTAACATTCAAAGCAAATGACAATTAGTAATAGTCTAATTCACAACTGAAGATGTGTCCCAAATACGAGGGGGCATCTCCTCCAAATCACAAAAGTGCTCCAAGTTAAAATCTAGCATTATTGGAAGCTTAATGCTCAACTGGGTGTTATTGAACCCAGACATTT
>APFE031561152.1:4231-29745 GCA_000404065.3 Pinus taeda | reverse complement strand
TGTAATGCCCCCTCTACTTTTCAGAGCCTTATGAACCACATTCTCAAACCATATCTCAGGAAATTTGTCCTTTTCTTCTTCGATGATATCCTCATCTATAGTTGCACTTGGGCCGCACATCTTCAGCATGTAGATCTACTCTTGCAACTGCTCCGCAAGCATAAATTATTTGTCAAGATGTCCAAGTGTTCGTTTGGCATGGCAGAGGTAGAGTATTTGGGCCACATTGTGGGGCGTGACGGTGTCAAGGTGGACCCCAAAAAGATCCAAGCAATGCAAGAATGGCCTCAACCTAAGACCTTGAAGAGTTTGCGAGGATTTTTGGGTCTCACAGGCTATTATCGTAAATTTGTACGCAACTATGGTCGCATAGCGAAACCCCTCACCTAACTCCTAAAGAAAAATTCATTCTTCTGGAATGAGGAAGCCCAACAGGCCTTTATAGCTCTAAAAAATGCCATGAGTTCCACTCTAGTTTTAGCACTACCAGACTTCACCAAATCTTTCGTCATTGAATGTGATGCTTCGGGTACAGGTATTGGGGCGGTTTTAATTCAGGAAGGGAGATCATTCGCCTTCACAAGCCAACAACTCAGTGGGAAGAATCAAGGCCAATCTACCTACGAGAAGGAAATGATGGCCATCTTACATGCAATTGACACCTGGCGACCTTATTTATTGGGGGACATTTCCAAATCCGCACAGATCATCACAGTCTTAAATATTTTTTGGAGCAACGCCTATCCTCCCCACAACAAAATAAATGGCTAGCCAAAATGCTGGGATATGATTATGAGATCATTTACAAGAAAGGGAAAGACAATAGGGTAGCCGATGCACTATCTCGCCAATTTGAGGAGGAAAGTACCCTGCTAGCTATTTCCCTCCCCATTCCAGAATGGATTGAAGAAGCTTGTAGGGAATGGTTTTCACACCCTGGGCTCTCCCAACTCATTTCTCAATTACAGGCAGATCCACATTCCACCAAGGGCTATTTGTGGCAGGATGATAGTCTTTGCTACAAGGACAGAGTCGTAATATCACCAACATCCACCTTCAAAAGTCGCATTTTGGCATAAATGCACTCATCTCCCATTGCAGGACATTCGGGCTTTCAGAAGACGTATGCTCGCACTAGAAGATCATTTTTCTGGATAGGCATGAAAAAGGACATCCTTACCTTCGTAACCGAATGCAATGTCTGTGAACGCCACAAAGGGGAAACCGTCAACACACCAGGCACATTACAACCATTGCCCATTCCGGCATCAATTTGGACCGAGGTTTCTATGGATTTCATTACAGGTCTTCCAAAGTCAGGGAACAAGTCAGTCATCATGGTGGTTGTGGACCGATTGTCGAAGTATGCTCATTTCTGCGCTCTTCCCCACCCGTTTACACCAACTTTGGTTGCTCAAACTTTCATGGATCATATCTTCAAATTGCATGGCATGCCCACTTCTATTGTGTCCGACCGAGACCCGATCTTCACTAACAATTTTTGGCAGGAACTCTTCAGAATACAAGGCACTCAACTAAAACTCAGTACTTCCTATCATCTGCAAACAGATGTTCAAACAGAAGCCGTCAACAAATGTCTAGAAAGCTACCTTAGGTGTTTTACTTCAGAAAAACAACACCTTTGGGTACAGTGGCTACCTCTGGAAGAATGGTGGTATAACACCAACTATCATGCCACCACCAAAATGACTCCCTATGAAGCAGTATATGGTCAACTCCCACCTTCACCTACTTCGTATCTCAAGGGATGCTCAAAAGTCCAAGCAGTGGATCAACTCCTACAACACCGCGCAACTATGCTCTCCCATCTTCGAGAGAATCTTCATCAAGCTCAGAACTGCATGAAGCAACAGGGAGACCAGCATCACTCAGAGCGCCAATTTCAATAAGGGGATCAGGTCTTTTTACGGCTCCAACCATATAAGCAAACATCACTCAAAGACAAGGGATGTTAGAAACTCTCTCCAAAATTCTACAAACCATATCAAGTACTTCAACGCATTGGAGAAGTGGCCTACAAGTTGGCTTTGCCACTTACTGCAAAAATCCATCCAGTTTTTCATGTCTCATGCCTCAAGAAAGTGATTTGGAACAATTGCAGAATTCAGACTAGTCTAGCGGAATTGGACGAAGAAGGATCCATCTGGCTTCAACCAGAATAGGTCCTCGACACACAAGTCAAGCAACTGTGCGGCCGCATGATTAAGGAAGTCCTAGTCAAAAGGAAAGACACCTCTCCAGAAGATGTAACTTGGGAGCCAGCCACTATTCTGCAGCAGCTTCCGCAGCTTCAGCCTTGAGGACAAGGCTAATCTTAAGGGGGTGGGCATGTTAGGGTCCCACCCTAATCCCCTTATCTATGTAATGGGAACACGTCATAGTCAAGAGTCAATAAAGCCAATATTAATAATTGTAAGTGGTTAATCCGCAATTAACAACGGAACCACAGTTAGTTGCAAATGGGTCGTAGTATTAGATAGATGGTATTAGTTATACGCAGTATTGGCCCGTGGTATTGCACGTATGAGTCATATATAAAGGATAGAAACTCCCTGCGAGGAGTATCGTGTCTTATTTTGTAATCGAGCTCTGCTCTATTGGAGGTTTCCCCCTCGAAGAGGCAAGTGAACATTGCTCTCTGAATAATAAAATCATTGTTATTCTGTGTTCTGGGTATCTTTTCTTCGCATATTCTGTGTTCTGGGTCTCTTTTCTTCACATATTCTGTATTTGGGTATCATTTGCAGGTTAAGAGCATAACACTTTATTCATCAACCCAGCTTGTTGGCCCAGTCAGTGATACAATAACCTTACAGTCTTTTGATCAATAAATCTATAGAAATGTCTAAGAATCCACACTACATACTTTGAATTGTGAAGTATTTATACTAAAGTTTTATTACAAAATATCTCAAACTAACTTGAGATTTAATCTAGGAAATACAAATATCTTCTGGCAAGAAGATAGAGACATCTATTGCACTGCTTTCATGTTGTCCCATTTATTGTGGTACTGTTGGCCTTTATGGTTTGGTTTTAGCCCTTTATTCTCTTTGTTGTTTGGATCATTCATGCTGAAGGCTTCATTTACTTCAGGCTTTCATCTGATACTCTTTAACATTGATACTTTTTTACTTGCTGACATGTCAATATCCATTACTGTGATTTCTCTTTTACTGTACATTTTAACCTTTTACTTTGTGTTTCAATAGTAAATTCTTTAGTTTTTATGTGTATCACCATCTGGTATTGGATATTGGTCAAGTTTTTGTATGTTTCATCTATTTATATTTTAACTGCATACTATGTCTGGCTCCTCTGTTTTGACAGTCAATGCTCTGTGTTAATGTTTTCTTCTCAGATCTGTGTGTAATTGTCTTCTTCTTCTCAATACAGGTTTTTTTAATAGGTATCCTGTCGAGTCTTTTAGTAAACAAGTTTCGTGACTAGTATCGAAATTGCTTATCTAAGCTCTGGTCTTCTGCTAATTCACTGCAAAATTCAACAATTAGTAAGAAAACACAGGTTGGCAGGAAAGTCAATTGAGGGCTTTATGGCACAATGATGTCTGAGGAAGGAGTCATGGTAGTGTTTTGAATGTAATCAGAGGTTGAATTACATTGCATAGGTTCAGGGTGGTGCCAAAGGGTTTAATGGGTTTTACTGTGAAACGGGGTGAAAGGCATGAAAACAAGGGTTTTAAAGGTTTAAGGGGCAAATTTTTGAATTTGGTGTGCAAATTCATATTATGGATAATAGGTGGTTTATCGGGTTGGCGGGGAGGTAGTATTGGAGGTTGTCGCACCGCTTATGAGGTGAAGGCGGTATTGAGGAGGGGTCACCCGATATACTCCAATGCCTGACATGTAGCCTTCGGGGGGTTGGGGAAAACCGCTTTATTGGGCGAGTAATGATCAGCCATCGGCGTGGCCGATAAGGCTATAGACCGTTGGATGAGGAGGATGTTGATTAGATGGAAATCGGGCAAGGGAGGTGCACAGGTGATAAAATCATTTGATTAGGGGGGGCTAGGACTTTAATCCTCGACACTATGGGTTTATTGAAGAGCTAATCATGGGTTTAAAACAATCAAGCAGGGCTTAATGTAGGTTTATATTATCTTTGGGTAAAGGTCGGGCATTAGGTGAGCCTGATAAGGCTGCGCATCGTTGGATTTGGGTGCAAATGATCGGATGATGGTCGGGTGGTGAAATAGCATGGATGAAATGTATGGAGTTTTAGGGGGGGCCAAGACTTTAATCATGAGTGGTTTGTGATTATTTAAGGTTAATGATGTGATTTGTTTGTTTTTGTTTGGATAAGGGGAAAATGTATAGTTTCTATTAAAACTAAGGGTTGGGGGTATTTATATAGGGATTTAATTAATATACGGGAAAAGGTTTTTATCGGGAATTATATAATAAAGTTAACCATTAATATGAAATGTGATGGCCGGAGTGGACATTACCCTAAATATAAATGTCAATGTAATATTTTCATACTTTATTTTCATACACTTAATACTTAGGATAAGATGTCTTATGTGGGTTTTTTGAGTGAAATAGGATTTACATAAGGGTTTTCACTTCTCCTAGGCAAATGAAGTTTATCCTTAGCAAAAGGGGTCTGATTAGGGTGATGAGGGGGGAATGAAATTCATGAAGGGGATTCCAACACTTGATGTCCATATGTCATTAAGTCGAGGTTTCAGTCTCACCAAAAGTGAGAGAAATGCTCTGAGCCTCTTTGACTTGAAGGATTTAAAGTATTAGAACGTATTTGTGCATAAGAAGTTAAAAACTAAGTGTTATAGCTCCAAATCTCACCCTTGATATTTGTGATGTTGCATTTATGGCCTAGGGCAACCCCTCCTTCCAGACCTAGTCCAAATACTTAAAAAATACTGTTTTACTCCCTGTACACGACATTGCCCTGAGCTAAACGCGTGTGTATGTGGGTCAGTGTATACCCAACCTGTGTATATGTATTAAAACACGTAAATAAATTAAATCTCCTTAATTTAGAGATGATATCACAGGTTTTACTTGTTGATTACCTATTAGTGCCCATGGCCCAACTGTTTCAAACGAATTCCCAACTAAAAACTACTTTGCGAGAAGTATAAAAAGGCTTCAATGGGAATGCCTAAAGGAGGAGAAAATAGAGAGAAAATTACTCTGCTGAGATTATCCCTGATTAGGTCTAAAGATCCTTGTGCTTCCAGCACTTCCCCCATTACAGGAAACCCTTATTTCCTTGAGTTATGATGTCATTTCACTAGTCGAGATATATTTGTGTGAGTCATGGAAGAAGCCTTTTGAAGACTTGGGATTGGACAGATCCAGAGGACGATTCCGCTTGGAGCCAGCAAGAGGAAGATTCAGGTGATATCATTCCTTGCTTTGTTTTAGTTATCTACAATAAAGAAACATTTGTATTGTTCCTGAAATCAATCTTATTTATGCATATCATGTTATTGTTATGGTTTACACATGAATAATTGTTTCAATTGTATAACTAATCATCTTTCAATATGTTATGAAGATGATTTCTGTATGATACTTGGTCCATATATTGCTATGCTTCTTTGAATTGGTTGTTTTGCAAGTTCAAGGATCGAGAGGAACTCCAAGAGGGTTTGAACCCTGGCTGGATATACCCGAATGAAGGACCCCCAGGTGCACTTCTCTTCACGTAGTTTGCTTATTTAAGTATCATGGCTAGGTGGAATGCTTGTTTTTTACTGTAGATAACCCCCGCTCTGCTAGGGTGTTGACCCAAAACCCTATGGGACTTTTTCCCTCAACAGAATTGGTGACTTCACTGGGGACAACAGTATTGTTGTTCGTAGTTTGGGTTATTTTAAGCCAATCAGGGCTCAGCCATAGTTGTTCTTGCTGTAATTGGTTTGTCTGTTCCTGTAGGAACTCAGACTTTAAGTTTGAGCAGTTTCTTCTGACCTCTTTTTTGCTTTTTCTTGTGAACTATTATATACGCAGTTTTGTCAGGTTATAGTAGCATATGTACACAAGTTTCCCCATATGAACCTGCGTATACGCAGGTTTCTTTGGGCTGAATCATGTATACATGCAACTGTGTATTGACACAGTCGCATATACCCTAATTTTCCAAGATTTTGTCAAGTCTTTCTGTTTCAGAAGATGTGTTTGTTGGTCTGAGTATTTCCTGAGCAGTCAATTTTTGTTGTCAGTCTTTGGTTTTGCAGCAACTTTCCGATTTCGAATTCTCCCTTATTGTGGAAAGATTTGGTCTTATTTTTGTTTTGTCTCAAGTGTCATCATTTGTATTTGAGCACACGATATTTCTTTCTAAGAATCTTGGTTGTTATGGTCTTCCAGAGAAAAAAGATTGGTTTCAATCTTTGTGACAAACTGTATCTTCGTGATCTTCTTGCTTTGTGTCAAAACTACATCTTGTGGCCATTTTCTTTTCTCGCTTTTTGAAAGTTGTTGAGTGATGATTTTGAAAGTTGTCTTTCTTGGTCTTTTGATCATTGTCACCAAGCTCTTTTTGCTGCTTTTTGGTCGTTAAGAGCATCTTGAAACACCTATTTTGTTGAGTTTTCGCCCATTTTGAGTTGATAACTTGCAAAGTGTTTTTGTTGCCTATTTTTCGGTCTCAAAGTTTTCTTCTAGAAAATGCTTATATGATGATTGAAAAGCTTTCATTAGGAAAGTGATCGCTAAACTTTCTTCCACATCTTTAAAACTATATTTTAAAAGTTCTTATTGAATATTTTTTAAATGAGAGATGTACTCAAAAACATCTCCCTCGTCGCCCATTTTTTGATTGAATAATTTAACATGAATCTCAACCGAGTTTGCTTCATATTGAGTATCAAACATATTTTTAAAAGTTTTCCATGCATTCCAAGTATTAGATACATTTTCAATATAAATATATAACTCATCAGTGATTCAATAACATAACAATGAAAGTGTCTTTCCATCTCCTGCTTTCCATTTTGCTAATTCTCTAGCATGAGTGGGATTAATGGAGTTTTGTCTCCATTAAAAATATCCTTCCATAAATCATTAAAGACCAATATATTTTTCACATGAATATGCCAATTATATAGTTATTTCATCCTTTTAATTTTTTGATTCAACAAATAGATTAACTAGTTTTGACATGGTGAGTTATTTATCAAAATATCATGAAAGTGAATATAGTAATGTACAAGAGAGATTGTGCGCAATGCAAATGAGTTGTATAAGAAATTGACCTTGACCCACTTATAGCCTCCCTAAAAAAATTAATAATAAAATATTTTACTAACTCTTATCCATACCTGAATTTGAGATTATAATGCTTCAATCAAATTTTCAAAATTTAATGAAATAACAACCTTTGAAACATTAACATACCCCCTTTGAAGCGAATTTTTTGTCCAAAATTTTAATTATAGTATAAAAATGAACCTATCAAATCATAGTAAAGGCCCTAGTATGAAAAACTTCCCAGAAAAAACAAAAACAACATCTCGCATCCCTCGATATACCACTTTTTGTGCATACTCATATGGAAGCATGGTTATGACTTGTTCCTAACATGTCAAGTAGCACCCGACCTCATTTACAGATGAAATTATCGATTGCTAAGAAAACATGCAATCTCTGCAATTACCTTGCCTCGAGGCAGAAGAAGCACATTTTTCATACTAATGTATATCTACTTCCCTACAATAAGGTAGCAACAATTACATGGCAATTTACGAAACAGAACAATTCTCAAGATTTAAAATTTGAAATATCATTACTTTGTAGGAAGTAGGTTTATGGTTTCATAATGCAGGTTGCGCAGACTCCAAATTAAGAACTCTTCTTGCCCCAAATTCTGAAGGCCGATTTAAGAATTAAGGATGGATATGTGACAATTGTGGTGGTGAAGAAGTACTTGGACAACAAACTGGGGTTGCACAACGAATCAGAGATTAAGATATCACTTGTAAAGGACAGAAAGTGCTACCCTCTATTTCTCTGCAACACATTCAAGATGTTATATGGTTTTCGATCTTGAAACCAAAACAAGGAAATGAACTGGAAAAGAGGACGAAGACAAAAATTGCAAATGCTCCTTCCTCTCCTACCAACCTGCAATGATTTTGACTTATGAAAGAAGTATATGCAATACATCTTCTTGCAAGCATTATACATTCATAATGAAGAACAGGTCAATTGAAGAAAGTGTAAAAGAAATTATACACGAGAAATATCTACAAAAATATTTGTCGGGTGAGGCAACTAAGACAACAATCTACATACAAAATTGATGTCCTCATAGATCTATAGACAATAAAACTCTGGAAGAAGTTTTCACTAGGAAGAAGCCATTTGTCGATCATCTCTAAATATTTGGATGTCATGTGTATATTCATATACCAAAGGACAAAAGAAAGAAGTCGGATCCTTCCAGTGTGAAAGGTATATTTGTTGGGTATAGTAACTAATTGAAAGCCTACAAAATCTATACGAAATATCGACCTCACATTGAAATCAGTCATGATTTCATATTTGATGAGATCATAGAATTCAAGAAATCAAAAGAACTTTCTATAGATTTTGATGATGAATAACTTCCTATGTTTGAGGAAGAAGTTGACAAGGAAGAAGGATCTCACCATGATGAAGAAGGACCTAGTAAACCTATTCAACCTGTGACCAGTCAAGAAACAAGGAAACAAACTAATTCGTTGAAATATACACTACTTGATGTAGAAGGTCATGGGGAAGGTCAAGGATCATTTAGAGAAAGTAAAAGACCCAAGAGATACTCTGGGTATGCTGCATACATGAAAAAATTAATAGAAGAAAAACCATCCACTTTTGAAGAGGCTATAGAACATCGAGAATGGAAAGATTCCATGAATGAAGAATATCAATGTATAATGAAGAATTGAATTTGGGAGATCGTACCTAGGCCTGAAGACAAATCTGTAGTTACTTCCTAATGGATCTATAAGATCAAGCATGTAATGGATTGAATATAGATAAGTATAAAGAAATATTTGTGGCAAGAGGGTTCTCTCAACTTGAAGGCATCGACTATGGAAAATTTTTCTCCAAAAACAAGTTACACCACAATTCGATCATTAATCTCTCTTGCAGCATCGATGGTATGGAACATCCACCAAATAGATGAAGAAGTCTACATAGAAAAACCCTTGGGATTAGAAATCAAAGATAGGAAGGCATATGTTTTCAGATTAAGGAAAGCATTATATGGCCTCAAGCAAGCACCAAGGGCATGGTATGCTCAAATGTATGCATATCTACAAAGACTAGGCTTCACAAAAGGTTATGCTAACTCAAACCTCTATATTAAGGTTGTAAACAATGAACCTATAATTATTCTTTTGTATGTATATGATCTTCTCTTGATAGGTGTAGAAGGTTGAATTGAAGAATGTAAGAAGCAATTGGCACCAGATTTTGACATGAAGGATCTGGGGCTAATGCACTACTATCTGGGACTAGAAGTCTAGAAGGAACCTAATGAAGTCTATTTAGGTCAAGAAAAGTATGTGATCGAGATTATGAAGAAGTTCAAAATGATGGACGGTAAATAGATGACCACTACGATGATCACAAACTTGAAAAGACTAAAGAGTTCTGAATCAAGCCTCGTGGATCCTTCCAGATATAGACAATTGATTGGCTCATTAATGTACTTAGTGAATACTAGTCTGAACATATTTTTTGTAGTAAATATACTTATTCAATTCCAGGTGGAGACAAAATATGATCATTGGATAGAAACAATACATATTCTAATATATTTGCGAGGAACCATCCACTACTGTCTAAAATATGATAGAAGGAATGATGTTCAATTGACTAGCTATACAGATTCTGACTGGGGAGGAAGTGAACAAGATGGAAGTAGCACTATAGGAGGATGTTTTAGTCTGGGATCATGTATGGTCTCATGGATGAGCAGAAAACAAAACACTATTTCTTTGAGTAGTGCTCCGGCAGAATATGTTGCAGCATGTGAAGTTAGTGGAGAAGAAGTTTGGTTAAGGAAGTTGTTGTCTAACTTATTTGAAGCATTGATGAACCATAGAATGATACATTGTGATAACACTAGTTGTATTTATTTGTCTGAGGACCTAGTATTTCATGGAAAGACAAAGCATATCAACAACAATTATCACTATATATGAAAGATAGTACAAAATGGTGTGCTACAACTACAATATATCTCCATTGATGAGCAGGTAGCTGACATATTGACAAAATCACTCCAAACATGAAGCTTGTATACTTAAGGGACAAGCTTCGTTTGGTGGATTTATCCTCCCGGATTGAGAGGGAGGGATAGACACAACATTCTTGTCTTCACTTGGGAAGAAATAATAGAGGGTTGGGTAACCATCTGGAATTCGATACTCTTTGAGAATGTGGTAGGAAATTCAAGACAAGAGTAGTCATGGACTGATATTCTTTGAGGATTAGCTACCCAAGATAAGAATAGTCCAAGGAGAGGTCATACTCTAGGAACACCTAGGTGGGGTATGTACCTTGGAGAGGCAATGATGATGATGTATACAAATCATTGGTCTCGCCAGCATTGTGCTCTGATCTTGTGGAGAGATAGAGTTGTTATTCAAGGCCTTGCTATATGACAATGTTTCTTATTATGATGCTAGACAAATGGGTTTCCAATCCGACTCTTCTTATGAGATCTCATACTGAGAATAACCATGTATCTCCTACGAATACCTCCCTAGTTAAGAGGGAGTGTTGAAAAATGTGTAACTCGGATCAGTATTCATTAGTATGAAATGTATTCTTATATATATAAAATGAAAAAGAAATTATTATTATTATTATTATTAGAGCATGGGTTTCATGCTCAACTTCTTTTATTTTATAGGTCAAGCACCCATTGAGTGTTTCTAGGGTTTGTCCTAGGTATAAAATTCATTGTCATATATGGAAGACCCTATGGGAACATTGTAAATTGTAAAAGTAAAATTATTTTGTCTTGAAAATGTCAAATTACCTCCAAGATCAACTCGACCTACATAAGATGTCAAGTCAGCTTATATGAAGAGCCACGTCCACCCTTGAAGGAAGCCTATATATAAGAGTAACGTGTCCTCCATTTGGGTCATTCACTCACTCATCTCTCATATGAAGAAACAAGTAGTAGAAGTATGAAGAAGGAATGTGAAGAAGAAGGACAAGAAAATTCAAAGTGTTTTTTGTCTCTCTACTTTCTTCTCGGAGTGCAAAGTTAGGGTTTCTGCATTGGGAAAGTCTAAGGTTCGATTTTGAAGCAAGAAGAGAAAGAAGGCAAGTGAAGGTCTCTTGGGGTTTACTACTAGCCCTAAGACTCAAATCAAGGCAAGTGAGGTTAAGGGAAGAGAAGTTAGAGGGAGATTGAAGTATCCTATTTAAGTAGCAACAGTTGCAATAGTTGTTGGTGGAAGAATTTCAGATTTACTGGGAGGTCGAAGATATTGCAGCAGGAGATTGAGGAAGAATTTATATTTGAGGGTATTTATTTTATTCTAGGTCATGGTACTGGTCAATTGAAAGATCTGAAAGATCAAAAGAGATTATTTGGGTTTCCCCCTCAAGAGGAGGGGTTTTGGCCCTGGCTTGTAGCCTACTTACTGTATCATTATTCTTAGTGTTTTGGTAGTTGTTTGATGAATTACACATTTAAATAAGAAATATCAAAGATAATAAGTAAAAATCTTACACAAGTAGTTATCAAGTTAAGAGAATTAACATATACCTTGCCCTATTGAATTCTCAACAACACCAACTCAATAGAAAAGTCTACTTCCCTGTAAGGTGGAAACTTTGAGATGTCTGCAGGACATATATCCTAAAACTGTTGTAGAACTAGGTACCTTCTCAAAACATATGCATTCTCAAATTCCTTACCTTTTTCACTAGAAATGTGCACCACAAATAACACACACCCTTTCCTGCGACTATGCTTGGCTTGCATAGCTTCCACCATTCTCACAAATGTTGCTTTCTTCTTACCCCACAAGACTCTTTGTTCCCCATTGTAATCTAAGCACTCAATGGCTTTATCATAAAAATCCACCTTGGTTCTATGAAGGTACAACCAATCCATGCCCAACATACTGCATCATCCCAACAGTAATACATTCAAATGTGTTTCAATAGGCATACCATTCAAATCAAATGCACAAGAACTTACCGAGTGATGAAATCTCTTCTTGGTACCTGTAGCCAACTACATTAACCAAGGCTCTGCATGCACTTATTTATTCAAACCACACTTATCCACCAGGTCAGGATTAACATAACTATAATTAGATCTAGGGTCAATCAAAATAGAAACAACATGATCACAAAGCTTACCATCCATCTCAATGATAGATGTCTAGTGATTTGTTTGTCTATTATCTAGTGCTACATAGATCCTAGGAATACTCTACCCAAAATATCCCATTGTCTGTGCCGCTTGCGCATTGTAGATTTGTGGTCTACCACCCTGATGTTGTGGAGAATCTCCCTTGCAATGATCTCCTCCACAAGTCCAACACTGCACGGGCTCCTTATTATGTTCCTCATATTGAAGTCCCTATCCTTTATCAAATGCAATGAACTTCTTAGATGGCACTACATTCTTTTATTACCTACATATCCTAAGTTCTTGCTCGTTTCTTGTCCCATTTTCCTTTGTTCTTTGCATTACCTTTCCAGTTCGACTTAGTCTAAAATTTTTGTTTACATTTTTCATATAAATGCTTTAGATTTTGGATGGCCTCCTCCAATGATCTAGGCTCATCAAAATCAATCATGTGTTTGAATGCAATCGGTAATCCATTGATGAATCTCTAAATCGTAGCCTTCTCCTCCTTCAGGTAAGGCACATACCTCAGTAGCTCCAAGAATCTTCTAATGTACTCCCCATCTGTCATCAATCCCATCTTTAGCTCATAGAATTATTTTTCCCTATCATCAAAGTATCTCTCTGATAGGTAATTCTTGTTGAATAGTCGCTTCAACTCATTCCAAGTCAAGTCCTCCTCATGAATATCTCTAATATTATTCACATCTTCCTACCAATATTTGTTTTACCTTTAAGACTAAATGTAGCTATTTTCAATTTCATTTTCTTTGAATAATCATGCAAACTGAAGAAATTCCTTATACACGGAAACCATGCCTCTGCATCCTGTGATTTCTTCATCTCTTCAACAAATGTAGGTGCATTTTGTTTCTTAAATTCATTCGGTAAATATCCCCTATCACTCCTCCTATAAGGGTGATAACAATGACGATCGTAGTGCCTATCTGAACCTAAACTAGAATAGTACTTGTGCCCATCACCTCCCTTATCTAGAGTATCCAAGTACCTTCCATCTCTCACTATGTCATCTCTATCTTACCTATGACCACCATGAGACCTACTACCATATGCCCCATTATTTTTGTCCTCCTTCCCATGGTTGATCCAAAGTGGTCCTTGTCACTACAATTCTGACAAACTCTGAAGTATCACTGCATTTACCTCTGCTTGTTTCTCCCGTGCCTGTATGGTTTTGTCATTGTCTTCCTTACAACCCCTTATTTCCACCTTTAAGATTCTCAATGTGTATGCCAAATCAGAAGAGTGCCCAATACCATGCTAATCATCTAATCCATAGGGAGAGTCTCGGGAACTGTAGTCTACCATCTTGCTAGTCATCTTTGATATTCCTCCTGCAAGGTATATCATGTCATCTAAACCAAATCACAATAAACCAACGCACCTTAGCATAATTTGGGGAGGACATCTCGTCTGCAAGATCAAAAAATCAGCGTAATAAATGTATAACATAATCATGACAACATATAGAAATATAACACCTAAGCATATCACAATTTAACCATCATTCTAGTTAGAGTCCAGTCATCAATGCATGACCACATAAACTACACATACCATGACATCATGCATGACAACAACCTTTACATCATTGTACACTTGACCACACGTGAATATTAACATGTTTAAATAATTCAAAATCAACCATACACTCATAACGACACACTCCACAATGACACCATCAACTTCCCATGGTGAACTCACTGCAACCATAACCCATACCATACAAATGCAACAAGCACATGGTGTCACAACACAATAAAGACATATGCAACCAACATGAATGCATGACCAAGACACACCCCATCTAGTCTGAGGGGTGAACCATGCTCTGATACCACTTTGTGACACCCTCCTCCCACATCTTTCCAAGTAACTGGCCAACTGGGGTAAACATGTGACGAGAAGTTATTATGATATGATTCGACCTCCTAAGTCAACTTAAGCAAGTGCAACCAATGGAAAAACACCATAAAAACCTTCCACATCAGGAAAAGGGTTCCTAGGAACCATCCCAACCTCTCAGGTAAGTAGCCATTGGGTCCCACTAAGTTTATTAACCATTAAACTCCCGGACACCCCCTTGATATGGGCATGCATGTGTCTAGGAGGCTTTGGACGCTCCGACATCATGGGTATGCATGCATTCAAGGACTTTTCGCCCTAGTGTTGTGCCTGCATCTCTAATATTTGAGCCTCTTTTTCAGGTCCATAGCCCAGGTCAGTGCCCAAAACTAAATGACACTTCTAGAACTGAAAGATGACAATAGAACAGTGATACAAACACAAATATTTGAACAAGGACTTGACTGGACCCCTACTAGCCATGAAAATCATTTCGTCAAACATGTCACAAATATGTAATCTACAAGTTTAAGTAATAGATCCATGGAAACTTTTAGGGGCTAATGTTCGCCTAGTGGGCTAATTTTCCATGATTTTTCCATAAAAAAGATTCGCCAATTTCCAATTTTATAAAAGACAATTTTCCCAAATTTTAGAATATAAAATTATTTTACGTTAAAAGTCACCAACATTATTTAGAGATTATATATGAAATCATTATAAATTTGAATAATTTTACAAATACATCAATAAACATTTTATAGTTTGCGGATTAGGGATTAGTGAGATTCACCAATGTTTTTAAACTTCAAGATAATTTTCCATCCTTAAAATTTTCGCTGAATAGATCTAAGCATATGGGTCTCATACTCATCTGAGAATTGCTAAGAAGTAACGATGCTTCAACACATTCGTGCAGTTTCATCCATTAGGCCATAGATACGTTGTCCATTCATTTACAAGTAAAAACATGATGAGAGCCATACATATCCATTGTCATAATACATGTCCATAAACAACATAATAGAAACATAAATACCAAGGAAATCATAGCCATATCAACCACATATAAATTAATATAATTCTCATGAAATAACAAGGAGAAATAACCTCATATTAATGATGCAAAGGTAAATTAGTTGTGGGACTTCCACGAACTACCCAATCGTAGACATGGCTGAGTTGAATCTCTCTTCAGCTAGTCACCCCTCTACCATATTCCAAGCATGAATGTGGGATCTCATAAAACGCATCAATCAAAAACCATCCAGGGCCTCCAGAGGCCAAACCACCTCAATCCATCAAACAATGATTCCACCTCATGATCAGACATCACAAAACCATCATAAGATATGTCTCTACCCAAGCCTTCCAGGGCTCTAGAGATTTTGTTCCAACCAAGGCTCCAAGACTAGTAACTCAACCCATAGCTAGCGCCGGGATCCAGAGCGTTTTTCCAGCCAAGGCTCCAGGACTGGTAGCGCAACACGCCAAGGGCTCTAGAGTGTTTTTCCAACTAGGGCTCCAGGACTAGTAACTCAACCCAAGCTGTTATAGGGCTCCAAATTGTTTGTCCAACCAACGCTCTAGGAACTAGTAACTCAACCCAAGCTAAAAGAAACATGAGAACCAATAAAGAAATGAACCCACAACACCATGGCTATCCAGGAAAAGGCAAGGCTAGGAAAATCTACTATCAATCTAGGGAATCATCCATGCCAATGACAGATCATGACTAATAAACCACATGCATATTCCATGCATGCCAAAACTAGTGAGGAAAACATACATGCAACTCGGTACTTGCAAGAAAAATGCATTGTAGTTGTTGATATTGATGTCCTCTAATGATTTCCTATTCTTCCTTTTCCTTCTTGCTCCAAGAATCCAAGTATGCCACACTCCTCCAAGAGTGCTCCAAGAAAACTCTGTGTCCAAGAGTATGAGAGAGAGAGAATAGAGAGATAGCTCCAAGACTGAACTGACCAAAGTCTATGAATTGATCCTTAGAAGCCTTTTTATTAATGAGGTCTTTATTTTCTTCATTTTCCATTATTTTCCTTCATTTTCCTCCTCACATGAAATCTGCGACCTTTCACCTCCCTTTTCTCATAATTTCCATTATTTTCATAAATAAAATTCCAAAATGCCATTTTCCTTTCCAAATCCTTTGCCATTGCCTTTGCCAATTTCCTTAGCCATTAATTAATCACCAGTGATCCCCATCACTATGCTTTTGCCCAACATTCAGCTTGGAATAAGTATCCCATCAACCGTGATTATTATTTTACCTTTATTAACTTTTATTACATGGAATTTTCACCAGGGTTGTTACAATAGGATCAGGGAGGAGGAATTACATACACACGAGCCTTTGAAAACCATAATCCAAAGTTAGAGTCAAGAGGATACAATTATTCAGGAAGTGGTATGGTGATAAGGCATAACAAAACAAAGATAAGGTTCTAATAACTAAAATTTAGGTAAATCAAACAAGAATATCACTTCCCATCTAAATTCCCCAACTAACATGTAGACTCTTATCCTCCCTAACCTACTTCAACTCCCATCCTATATATTATCTCCTACAATATACTATGGCATCAACTATACCAGTATAACCAAATGGTGAAAGCCTCAACTATATTGACCTAACTTCCCCATCTAGAAACTGGCAATCATCACCACACATCTAGAGGAGCATTTCCATCACTGACCTTCCACAATTCCAGGTTTTCAGGTTGCATTGGGGGAAATGCCTACACCCCTCCTCAAGCACTAAGATCAAGACCCTATCATGGACCACACTATGGCACTGGTTTGGATGCTTGTTATTCAATAATTTAGTCAAAAACTCATGTCACCTACAATCTACATGTCACCCTATGTCATAATAGTTCATATAAGAAAAATAAAATATATAATAGAACAATGTATATCATATCATTCCTTGTTGCATGTCTTGACATCCACCAATTGTTAGCATGGATCTTTTGCTATCACATATCCCCCCTCTTATTTGTAGGTTAGTTCTCATCGAAGCATATACACAATAACAATTTATACATAGACATGTGATCCTAATCATCACATTTTTAGATCCTATATCCACATACCAAAATTTCTCAGTTAACATCAACATGTTGGAACTAAATCATACATCAGATAAATCACAAATTAGATAAGTCATACATTAGATAAATCACACATCAGATAAGCCATACATCATATATTTAATTAACAAAAACATAATTTATCAAGTGTTTTATAGAAGTAGGTCCATCTATCCAATCAAAATGTATCAATGTTACATCATTTTTATAAACAAAAAATCATAAAATATAAATAGTGTCACAACATATGAGGCCATCTAGGTTAAAATAGGCAATAAAAGTGGTAAAAAAGTGGGGTTAGTCTCGATATATAATCTTTTCATCCTCCCAGCTAGTAGACCCTAGGCTATACTTGTTCCACTTGAACTTAACCTGGTCCACCAAGGGAATCCTAAGTTGTTAAACTCTATGATCCAATATGAATAACAATTGGACCATAATGGTTCCCATATCTAATATTTTCAATTCCCTCTAATCAACTTTGTGAGATTGATCAGAAACATAATGTCATAGAAAAAATACATGAAAAACATCATGACTTTTATGCAAGTGGGGTGGAAGTTGATGAGCACCAATATTGCAACAAGAATGTTTCAACTCTTGGGCTACCAACTTTACTTTATCAACCCGGGGTTCGTCCAAACTTGGAGGTGACAGTGTTGTATACACAAGTAAAAGTGATGGTTCTTCCTTTTGTCATTGTTCAGTTGGCAATATACCATTAAGGTTTGCAAGCCAAACTTCTATGGATTCAGAAGAAGCTTGGTTCCTTGATGAAAGAAATATAAATCTACTCTAAGAGAGAACTGATCTACTGCAATAATGAAAAAAACTGAAATTCAATGCTAAGGCACACCATTTCCTAATTAACTACTAAGATCTATGTTGTGCAATGATGCTAAATTAACTTGAAAAAAATGCTACTATCCTAAGCATGGAAGTCAAAAACATCAAACACAATTGTTATGCATGTAAAGAGCCATAATAAATCTATTTTGTTTTTTATGCTTTTCATGAAAACTCAAGTGTGCAAACTAATCTCTTTTGGTGATGTGGCAGGTTGTTTAGAGATGTTGGTGGATGGTTGGAAGGTTCAGGAGATATTTGGAAGGTTTGGGGGACCCTTGGGTGACCTTGGGAGGCCTCCTAGAAGTTTTCTCTCAATTCGGCCTGAAAACAGGCCACTACAGGAAAACCTACAGGATGTACTAGAAACCTACAGGATTCCCTATATTTCTACAAGATACAGTCGTGAAAAAAATGATGGGTGTTGGAGATAATGGAAATATTAGGGAAGGTGTTTGATGGGTGGAATGGAGTGAGAAGAGGCCTACGATCGCTCAAAACCCAAAACCAAGTTTAGGAGATGGTTGGATTCGCTCAAAATGCTTGAAGAAATTTCTATGTAAAATGATGAAATTGGTGAAGGTTTTGATGAAAACAAGGAATGCCTATGGGTGGGTGAAGTTGGAAGGTGGTTGCTTGCTAAGAGATCTTTGTCTACTTCTAAAGCACCTGCTCTGCATCAAACATGTGAAATTTTGAAAAAGTCATGTAAATAAGAAGAATTCTCATGGGCTAGAAAATCATAATTTAATGAACTAACTGTCTACCTTATGCATGAAGAAATTGTTGAATAACATGGAATCATGGATGAGATCTACTGTAAGAATGAAGATATAAGAGACGGCAATGAAATCCTACTTTGCAAAACTGATCAAATGCTAGTTTAAGTACAACAAACTCTAAATATCATGAAAGAAATGGAAATCTGTCTTTTTGGGATACATAAGGGTCTTTTGCTCAAATCATGATCCTAGAAGGAAGAAGTGAGGCCAAGACACCTACTGATAGCTTTGTGGTGCCTCTTTTATCCCTTCTAACCTGCTATTGAAGTAAGGCACAAATGGAAGTAAACTAATAAACAATTAATCAATTATACACTACTTGCAATGAAACACTTCTAAAGATAGTTTAAGCATGAACCTATGAAACTAAGCTAAGCATAAAGATATAAGAAGAGGAGCATTTATGATTAGGGTTGGGCCCTAACTCAAGAGCTTCAGCCCTCTGAGTTAACTCAATACTGAATCAAGAAAAATCTCATTCTTATTACCAATATAGAAAATTACATCAAAAGTCTTCCACAAGTCTGGAGCTTGAAAATAACTAGTGTTTTTGTAATAAATATTTTAAACCTAATGAGGCTATAGGCCTCTCTACTTATACAACGACAGTCCACAGTGACTTCCTTAAATTTAGGGAGACTCAGCTCCCAAACTCAAGATGAACTAGCTCTTTATCTATCACTTGCTTTGCTGCCTTCTAATCTTCATGACTTGGCTGCTTGCACTCCGAGCTGGTGGAATTAATGGAGGAATATTTGAATGGGGAAGGAGTAAATGAGGAGGATATACCTCCTACAATCTCTCTCCCTTGTCCCATTCGATTTTAAAACCTTAGTGTTTGCCAAAATTCCTTGATTTTCTCTTCCAAACCTGCATTTAATGCATTTTAGTCCACTAGGCATAATATCTCAGTTTAACTCATCTCATTAAAAAAAATATAATCAAAACATGTAATAAGTTGTGAGAAAATTTGGTTTGACTAAGCTAGGAGGTGAATTATGGCCCATATAATTACCCAATGATGAGGCTCATCAGTAGTATAAGACAATAAAAAGTTTGATCTAATTTTCTCTTTAATCCTAAAAGGTCCTATAAATCGAGGTGACAATTTTATCCCTTTCCCAAACTAAATGGTTCTCTTTGTTGGGAGCAGGAATTGCAATTAAGCAAGCTCCTTCAACACTTAATTGTCAACCCAGGGGTTTTGTAAACTTAAAGACAAAGCACAGGTAATGCCAGAAGTGGTATGAACTTTTCCTATTCCTATTCTTGCTTCTCAATTGAAACTTTGCAGAATTAAATAGAAAAATCTCAAAGGCAATTAACACCAAAGTAATTCTAGTGCTAGAATGTAAAAGAATGCATTTGCGAAGAAACCAAATAAAGGAACTTTCATGCTGCTGTAAACTATCTTAATCGCTAAAGTGAAAATCTATGTCTATCCTCAGTACAAGTGTTGGTATTTTAACAAGTGGGCCCTTGAAAAGACCTGCCTTCTCAATGATTTTCCTTCTCACACTAAGAAGTCGTTCCTGTACTCTTACAATCTTCTTGCACTAGTGTAGGTACAAAACTTATGTGAGAAGTATAACTTGTACCTATACTAAAGAATTGTATTTTCTATAGGGGCTCTAAGTCTCAAGAATTGGAGCACTTCAGTTCCTATAGCAAGACACCAGTCCTTGTACGAGAATAGAGTTTCCTACACCAAATATTCCAAGTTTCTTTTGGGAAGATAAAAGAGCATGTTAACTATCAAAGGAATTGCAAGAGCGAGTATAATCTGAAATAATCTTGCACATGAAAAGAATGCTTTAATCGACTGAATCTTATAAATAGAAAGAAACTCTTAAGATAAAAAAAATCTTTGAAAGTAAAGCAAACTTTCTTCAGTCAAAGGAGTTTTGCATGTAAACAAATATAACTCGAAACGGTTCACTATAATATTCCAAAGTACTTCTAATCTTTTTCCTTAAGTTGTGAAGTGCAAATACAAATCGAGATATGCAACAAAATTCTCTTCTATTTCCTGAAGTTATCTTTAATCTTTAAGGATTCAACTTTCAGTATTAGAGATAAATACTTTCTTTGCAGAAATAGATTAAATCATGTAAAGGAAAAGAATTAAACATTCCTTATAAATGAACTAGCAAACCAAAGTGCAAGATCCTACATGCATTAGTTCAGGAAGGATTTCATCTACATGATCCAAGCGAAAGCAAACCAACAAAGAAATTATATGAAACGATTTAATTAACTTCCACACAATGGATCCTCTCACACTTGACTATTAAATGGAATAAATCAGAATTCATAGGCAAGCACAAAATTCAAGATTCAAATACACTACTGTAAATGAATAAAGTTAACACACCTTTTAAGATAACACGCAAGAGGGTAATGGAGCTAGGTTGGCTAGGCCCTAGCCAACCAACCCGTTTTCCGTTTTAGGAAAGGGAAACCTTCAGCACGTTATCGATACATCAATGAAGAATTACACGCAGAATGAAAAAGCAATGGTGTAGCTCCTTGTATTAATTTCAATCAACAAATTTACATGAGAGTTCAAGTCCAGGCTAGAACAAGGGCGAAAACAAAAATACAAATAAACCAGAAATGACAACGATTTGCTATCGTTATCACTTGCTAGCTAGTTCTATCTAAAATATACTTTTATAAAACCCTTCGGTCTGTGGCCGTAACCAAAAATTATAGTCGTTCCAAATCAAGACTTTCTGCTGAAACAAAAATAACAAACAAAATTACAACTTAAGTCGATGGCTATAATAAAGTGCGAACTATTCGTGGTTGTAGACCGATCTTCGGCCATATCCCTGATTGTCCTCCACTTTAATTTCAACTCCAGATAACCGCAACTGAACTGGATGACATGGACCAAGATGCACGTGTGGAGTGATTGACTATTACGGAGATCACATAATGGATAGTTGCTAGCAGTGCAGGAATCTTCTTGCACTAGATAAAGCTAGCATAGAGATTCATACTTTAGCTTTATCAAATTCTTTAGGAAAGTAAATATCAGTTACAAAAAGTATTTAAAGGCATGAAATCTACTTAAAATGATTAATTAAGCCCTTAATAAACCTTAAACATGAAATATGAAGTTTATGTAGGAATAGAAAGTATTCTTGGACTAGTGAAGGAATGAGGAGGTTTATGTAGAAAAATAGAGGTTAATGGTTGTGGTTTTGTGATAGGAATGGGATTAAAATGGGGCATTTTTTCCTACCAACATCCTATCATCCCTAAGTTGTTGTGTGTCCTCACACAACCTTTACCTGCTGCAAAAATATTCAACGTAGGAAGTCATCTTTCAATCCTGCACCTGGATACTGATTCCTAGCCTCACTACCTTCGTCTTCTTTCCTCGGGCTTTCCTAAGTTGTTTAGTCACCTTCTTGAGGTGCTTGTAGCATTTAGAAGCCCAAAACTTCCATATATTCACTTGTCATTTCTGCTCTTTGACCTCTTCTGCTAACTCTATCTCGCCTTGCTTCTTTCAGGTCTGCTCATTCATGACCTGGTTTAGTGCTTCCAAGCCATGAATTTGTTGCTCGAGCTCTACTATCCAGTTATTTAGACAGAGGGTATAGGTCTCTGTTTCCAACTCATTTGGTGAGATCACCTTCTCTGCAACTGATTCGAAACATGTACCCTCGTTGCCAATATCAAATTCATCTTGGCCATCCAACATCTGTATCATAATATTACCAAGGGTTTTAGTGCTAGGGGCTTCTATGTCACTGAGGCTTTCATACTCCTGTGCGTTTAACTCATTCAGAATTTTAATGCCCTGTACATCCAACTCAACAGGGGTTTGAGTACCCTGTTCATTTACCTCGTCAAGGGTTTCAGTACCCTGTTCCTTCAATTCATCAAGGGCTTTAGTACCATATTCCTTCAATTCGTCAGGGGCTTCAATACCCTGTTCATCAAAATTATCGTGGGCTTCAATGTCGTCTTAATCAAAATTGTCAAGGGCTTCTTGGTGTTGGCCTCTTCATCTAACTGACCTTTTGTCGAGTCTTTACTTGCACTTTATGTCATTCTTTTCTTCTTCAATTTATGAACGAAGGTCAACAAGAGTATGTCGTCTTCCTTTTCTACATCTTCTTCATTCCCCACTATGTGGGCTACTGCATCTATGAGAATTGAGAGGTTATGATCTCTAGGTGAAGCCTTGGGTGTCTCATCAATCAAGATCAAGGAGCTTGACTGAGCACGAATTGTCCCCGAAGAGATAGTTCTTCTCCTTTTTGAGGTCCTGGTCGCTGTTCTTTTTAGTGGGGATGGGGTTTCTTCAACAATTTTCTTCCCTACTTGCACCGTTTTGTCTTTACTTTTTGCCTCAGCTTCCTATTCTTGCCTGCACTTTTTCTAGTTGACTTCCCCGCACTTCTCTCCCAAAGTTCTTCCAATAATGCCTCCTAGGTTATTCCCATAGCTTCCATCTCTTCTTTGACTAGGATTTTAATGAGCTCGTGATGGTATAGTTTATCTACAACCTGACTGGCACTCCCATTCTGCACTCCTTTACCCATTTTCTCTAGACTACAGAGTAGGTAATAAGGGAAACTGATGTGCTTCCCTTATTCAAAATGCAGCAACAACCTAATATGATACACAAACATTAATGTAAAACATCCCTCGCAGGTCAAAAATTTATGTAATATTTATAGGAGGTCTCACCATTTTCTGAGCATGGCGCTCTGTAGAAGCCCTTTCTTCCAGTCAACCTTGAGCTTTTGATCGACCACAAATCGACGCCATCTTTTCATTTCAATCCTCTCCTTCTTGAACCATTTTTCACCCATGTTTGACAAGCATGTAGCTCATGCTATAGATTCCTCTGTGACTTCAAATTCTAGTGAGACTACTTTAGCTCGACTCTCCTAGAATGTATTTGCAAATACTAGAGCCACAGCCGTATCAAACCCATCGAATTTCTAAAAAAATGGGAGAAATCCCAATTCTTACAATAGTGCAAGACTCCCTCGATACTCGATTGCTTTCTCTATCTCCCTCAAAAATGATGGTTCATGTCTCATGAGTGCCATCTTTGTGTTGAATTCACCTCAATTCTCTTTCATAACTTTGGAAAGATTTCACACTACGGAGTGCAAGGGAATTGTCGAGAATTTTATGATGGAGATCTAGCTGTTCCAACATCTTGTTAATCGTTCCCATCCTATCACATTCAATCATTATTATTTCCCCTTTGGGATGGATGCGTACACGTATCAATCCACTTCGTCAGACAATGATAATTGGATGAGGCTCACATTTTTGCGGTGGAGGTGTAAGGGTCATAGGGGATCGGATTATGAGGTGAGGTGAGCGAGCGCGTGATGGAGGATATTTTCAATGGAGCTAAGTGTAGGATTTCAGGTGGGTCTATAATATCCTTGATTGCCTCATAATTCACATAAAGTGTACTTCGGTACTCATTAAAAAGATTAGACTTCAGAACCTAAAATATCTCGCACTTTTAAATGATTTCTCCCTAAGTTAGTAAATGATAAAACAAAGTTTTAACCAAAATTTAAATAATACAATGCTATGATCTATCATTGTGGTAGTTATTCATCTGTAGAAAAAAATGAAAATTTTTTAATAACGTCCTGCTTTTGTATTGTGTTCAAACAATTTTCTGCACTATGTTTGCGTGTCTGCACTAGTCGTGCTTACATTGGTCCTACTTGCACTACAATGTGCCTGCACTGAGCCAGCTTGCACTATAGCGTGTTGGTACTGAACCTGCATGCACCAATCATGCGTGTACCTACACCTGGGATTTCTGTAACATCGAAGAAAGAGGGGATAATAAAAAAATCTAATAGAACTCAGTTCTTTGGCTGGACTTTGAAAATTTCCTGAACATACAAGAGAAGTTCTATTTGCCATTCTTTGATGCTTCATGAGCATGCCTTCTGATCTGACTATATCAGATCCTGCAAACAATCCATGAGGGAACAAAGAAGTGTGAAGGGGTAATTTTTATAATGGGAAGGAATTTCATAATAGGGATTCCAAGAATAATACTACCAAGGGGGATAAACAAGAATGGGATGTGGAAAAGAATTCAAGGGAGAAAAGAGGGATTTTACAAAATTGGATAGGGATAAAAAAAATTAGAAGAAAAATGAGGGTAATTCATTATGAGATTCAGAAAAGAAAAATAATGGGAATTATGAAATACGAAATAGAAGAAAGGCAGAAATTTACCTTCAAGGTCCACCTGCACTAGTGGCGGAAAAGTAATTGCAACGAGAATTAAGCATTTACTTGGTTAAAAATTTCCATGCTAGTTACCCCAAAATTGGGTAAGGGCTGGTTCCTTGAACTTGCTTCTTCTTGGTGGCAGCCAGCATATCTAAAAATTCAAGTAACCTTCCCTTTTTATTGAAATTTTGATCTCCCTGCCAACATGGTGGTTTTCAGGTTGATCCTTCTGCAATCATGTTAGTCAACTGATTTTCATAATTACAGGAAAAAAATTATA
>APFE031561142.1:0-12235 GCA_000404065.3 Pinus taeda | reverse complement strand
CTTTTGCCGAGATTGACTTGGAGAGAGCCCTCTCCTGTCCTCGTAGGGCTAGCTACGAGGCTGAGCGTGGTTTGATGTAGCCTTGAGTTTTACCTTATTTCAGCCTAATGTAGATTTGAGCGCTAACAAATTCCAAGGCCGAAGATCCTCCATATCAGAATCAAAGTGGACTACTCTCGTAATAGCAGTAATTTACTCTAGAAGGGAGAAGTTTGTTATAAGTAGAGTCAATTTTGACCATCGAAGTTTACACATCAATATATAAGGACAAGCACGATGCTTTCAGAATTGATTTTTTATGTTAAGTGTGATAATTCCAAGGCGAAAGATCCTCCATATCAGAATCAAAGTGGACTACTCTCATAATAGCAGTCATTTACTCTAGAAGGAAAAGGTTTGTTCTAAGTAGAGTCAATATGATTTGGAGCAGATTGAGCAGTTCTTAGATTAGTTTATAGTTGCTAAGGTTGTCATAGTTAGTTAAATTTTTATTTTTACATTCACACAATCACCTTTAAAGGTCATTGTAATGCAATGAAAAGGCTAGTGGATCTAGCTGGTTAAGAGTTAGAATTGTTACTGTCGTTAGTAAGATACACTTTGATTTATGTTATTCGGTTCCCAAACTCTGTTCTGAAGATATACATGACCATTTTCAAATTGTGAACCAGAGCGTTGTTATCATGGTTGATTGCAAATTATGTCTCTGATGTTTTAAATCCTTCTTTCATTGCAGTAAGATAGCTTACTCCAGGCGTGGGAGGGCCCACTACCTCTGGAAATGAGCTTCATTAATAGATAGGATACCTAGGTGTGCGACTGTGATTTCATAGTCTAAATTTCATTATGTTATAGTTACAGATGTTGGTGTATGATTTTATAATATGCATGGTTCGTTGCCTTACAGATTAAATGATTTAAGGATTGTTTTTCTGTGTTGAAGATCTCTAGTTCATTTCATAACATGAGCTCATATTTTGACACAGAGCCATGCTCTGTTTCTCCACTTAAGTTGCATTTATTCATATTCATAATTGGATCATTCACGATACAAGAATATAACGATCTATGAGTTTTGATGTATGGTATGGATTTGAATATGAATCTTCTGTGTGCATTTGAGTGAATGATTTATGGTTTGAAAGGTTTTGATTGTAATTGCAAACGAATTTGTGCTTGGTAGCGATAGGTGTTGTGTTCTTCATTTTCGCAATTTGAAATGTGTGATTTATTTCAATCATTATGATTGTTTAATTCAAGTCGTGTGATTAATTTCAAGCAGTATCATTTAGTTCAAGCAATGTGATTTAATTCAAAGTGTTTCATTCAGAGCATCTATTTGAGTCATTAAATTATCATAGGATAATTTAGATTTATTTTCACATGATAGAATAAGTTTGATTCCCATTCCCAGTTTTGTAGTATAGAGATTGATTTCATAGCAGTGTGAAAACAATTCAATTTCATTTATAAACTCAGATAATTTCGTTAATATTTGTTTTCCTTTAAGTACCAATAAATCAGTTCAAGTTGATTTTAAAATCAGTATTTGTAGTAGTGTGGTTTGAATGTATTTTATTTCTGAACAGATAGCCTAGTTTGACACTTTAGGATTTGACCCTGGTTTTCTTTTTCAAGTTGTAGCATTACATTTTGATTTCTCGAAGATTGGGCTTTGATGATTGCTTTCCTTTGCCTTTTGAATAATTAGAGTTTGAAATTCCTGCTTTGAAAAGGTTTCATTTCAAGAATTGGTCTTAGATTGAATTTCAATAAGCCTTTTGTTTCAGTGGATTTGTCTTTTGATTGCAGAAATTTAGAATAAGAAACAGAAATGTGTTGAGTTAAATTGATTTCCTTTAGATTGCTTATGTTAAAGTAAAGAATTATTTTGTGAGAGCGAGATGAGTGCTAGTTTACTTAATTGATAGAAGAATTTTTTTATCATTCTGTACTTAACGATCATTATCAAGGAAAATTACATACTCTGAACTTAACCTTGAGCCAAAACTACAATATAACTTGCATTTACGAGTCCTGGTTGAAAATTAAATATTAGGAGGTTTAATCACTAATTAAAATTCTCAACAAGTTCTAGTGATGAAATTGCTATAGGAGGCTGAAGTGGAACCCAATTATGTACAAAGGATAATCAATTAAATGATCCAATTTCAACAGATTAGGGAGAAGTTTTCAACAATACTCAGGTGATACAAGACCAGATTCAGAATATTTATGACAAGAGGACTAAGGGAGATGATTTTCAGATTGGAGACTTATTATTAAAATTGGATGTCGGGAATGGGGAGAAAGGAAAGTGTGGGAAGTTTGAAAATTTATGGAAGGGGCCCTTCAAAATTGTTGCTTTCCATGGAAACAATGCATACTTGCTCAAATATCTAACATATGAACTACTTGGAGGAGGGCCTATCAATGGCAGGCTACTGAAACATTTTCTCACTTAAAATTCAGCTGATCCAACACTCCAATGTACATATCATTTTATTTTCAGTACTACAAGTGTGGGCAGTTATCATTAGGAACTTGAATCCCGAGGAGAAGGCCTTAAGGTTCCAGTGATCTGCTGCCATATGTAAAGGTAAAAAGAGTCAGTCAGTTAAGTTTTAGTCTTTAGTGTTTGAATCCATTTCCCAATGGTTAGGATACTATTTTTTAGTGTTATTGGCACCTCAATAGGAGGTTTCCATACCTAATGGAGTCAATGTTAGGGTCCTAGGGGCTAGGGATCAAAATGTGCTTGCCTCTTTTTATTCATTTTAGGAATTTGTACATCACTTTAGCCTATGAATAATTGTTGTCATATTCTAAAGATCATTTTCTAAGGTCACTGTAAGTTTTTCATGTCAGAGGGTCATAAGGTCATATTTTCATGTAGAGACATTCGGGTTTCAAGGAGGTCATTTCACGGGGTTTACATTTATCACAAGCTAAAACCATAATAGTCAAGTTCCATCTGTTAAAGTTTTATGGGTCTGTTAGTGGTGTCCATCATGTCCGCATTCCACCTTTCACAATTCATCATTCACAGTTCACCATATATAATTCATAATTCCCTTTCATATACTCCTCCCATATACTTCTTCCATGCATCATTTACCATGATAGATTCCCTTCATTCACATTTACCGTCATATACACCCCTCGTCCTCAAATCACCTATCATCATCATTTCACCTCCCTAAATTCATAACTCATCATCATCGATCATTCATAATTCATGATTGTCATAACCCCCTTACCCAAAGTTTTACATTCATGACCAAGACAAGACATAGGAAGCGCAAATTTTCATTTTTTTGTTGGAGTTGCCCTCATTCTCTCTCTATCCACAACCCGTGCTTTGATAAGGTTTCATTTTCAAATAGAATATCAGAAGGCCGAAAGCATCTTGGAAGAAGATCAAAGGCAGGTTTTTTCAAGTGGGAGAAGGTTGTTGCACAACTTTTTCGCAAAACTCTAAGCCATACAGTCGATGCACAACAATTGTGTAACTAATTCAAGCTCCTTGTAGAGGTCAATGCTAGTCTCCCATTGATTCCAAACAAGTTGTCATTTTTTTTGAGGTAGGGGACATATTCTCTAGCCATAGCTTTCCAAAAAAAATAAATTATACATTTATTAGTAAAGACTATGCATTTGCTGCATAATCGCTATGCAAAGCCCTACATGTTGATTGGTCTGGGTTCGAGATATTTGAAATGTTCAGGGTTTGTGTGCCAATTTATATGTGTTTATGTGTATTTATGCATATCCCATCAATCAAATTTTATTTTAATTGGCATAATTTCCTTCTACGCCCACTTTTATGAAATGACATGTAAAAAGGTTGTTCAGGCATAAGAATTTTCCCAAGACCAAAATTCATTTAACTTTTGTGAAAACCTTGTTAGTTGGCTATGTTCAGCACATTATCATCCTTTTCATTGCTCATTTCGTTTTCAGTTATCATTTTCTCCACATACTTGGTGTCTGCCACAAAAACAAAGTTGAAAGTGTGTGTTGTAGTTTTTAAACCCAAATGGAAAGCCCTGGGAGGAGAGGTAGTTCATGTTGAACCCAGAAATTTAGAGATGGTAAATTTTTACCCTGCAATCAGAGTGGCATTCAAACAAATAGGATGCATAGACTTCTGTGAGAAAATTCAAACACATGGCCACCACTTCCAGCTTGGTAGTATGTTTTCCCTAAAATTTAAAGGTGACAAGGTCAAAATTGGAGATTGGGAATTTACTATATCTGAATAAACTATTTCTCAAGCCACAAAAATACCCTTATAGGGTGAAAGTTGGTTCAAAGGAAGGAGTTGGATCCCTCACATTTTATGAGTTTTTAAAACCTCAATACAAAGACAAATATGACACTACATTCCCAAGAAACTACCTATTGAACCACTACATCCAACTGTTGAAGGTAATACAGAGGTATATTACATGTGAAGGTCACTTCAACAAGATGTACCAGTATCACATTAGGTTGCTTATGCATTTCACTGGAAAGAGGAGCCTAAATTTACCTTATTATATGATCAAAAGCTTGGGAAAGATGACATAAAGAGTTAAGTCTAAGGGAGAGAAACACTTGCCTAGCTTATTCCATTTTTCACTAATCAAACTGTTAGTTTTGCATGAGTTAGAGAAAAATAAAATGCCAAGACTGGTTCATTGGCCGAGCTTGGCTACTCGACTCGGCTACTCGACTCAGCTCGGACTTGTGGGATACTCTACTGTGGTTGCTACACTATGAAACTAGACTAATAGAATGGGCTAATTGGCTTGGCTAATCAGTTTAACTACCAAGCTGGGATGGAAATAGTATTCATTAGGAGGTTTCATTGATAACCGATCAATTCCAGAAAGTCAACTGATAATAGTCAATCATCGCCAGTGGTCAGTGCCAGGAGGTATATAAGGCCATAGTATCTGATCATAAATAGGTGGTGGTGGTCATTTGTCAGCTGATCCGTTGACAGAGGGGCATAGCCAGAGGGGGGTCATTGCAGATAGTCATCACGTAGCCTAGGAAGTAGTCATAGTAGATAGTCAATCATAGTTGATCAATATTGTCTACCAGTAGCTAGTTGTAGCCATCGATAGCCTGTTGAAAGGTAAGAGATCATTCAAGAAGGTCATTTTTGGGATCCAAGCATTTCCAATCATAGCAGCAACACATATGCTATCCCTATAATTCAACCATATACCTCACTTCTCGATATGGAACAGGAGTTCCTACTTCGAATAGATGGAAGGAATCAAACCATCATTATATACGTTAATTCATAATAGGGAGGTTCATATGATAGTCATATATAGATAGCCCCAACACATAGCTACACACATATCCCCCCCACAATAACACATATAAAATCTCGTTGCCAAAAGGTCATTGCCAAGATAAAAGGACCCCACCACGATACCCGAGTCACCTTAAACACACGTCACATCCGCCCAACATGGGATGGGAAGGTACACTACTGAGTTAGTCATAGTCGTAGGGTCCGATAGTAAATCATTGCCATAAGGTAAACTGATAGCTATGGGTGGATGATAGCCAAGAGTCAATCCAAGAGTTGATGCACTCGATGCCAGGTGTTGATGAAGGTATGGTACTCAATGCTTAGCTTTTATTTATATCATGTTTTGATTAAAGGTCTAATATTTAGTCCCAATACAATCCAATCTCACATACCCATGATATCTAATCTATCATCTCCCATGTTATCTAACTTCGACCCTTGAAATCACTGAAAAAAGAACTCAGGTTACTCTATTTGATTTATTATGCATTACCTGTGATGCACCCATTTAGGAAGTTCCTAAGTTGATTGTCATATAATGAAATATATAATACAAGCTTTGAGATATTCTCAGATAACGCTTGAACAAATCTGATAAAAACACCTCATTCGTGGGTTTCATGCGATAAAATTTCTTTTTGGGTAAGACCATAGGGTGAAATCACTCATCGGGACACTCAAACTAGATTTCTTTCTCACTAAAATATACCCTTTATGATTAGTTACCTATGATTCCCTGGTGTTTATCACTCGAGACAGTTTTATTTGACACTACTAAACTTAGGAGGTTTCGATCCCGCTACTTTATTACAGAAGATGCAAGTATAAGAAGAAGTTTTCATCTTACAAATGGAAAATGGATTATAAATATTATTGCTCAGTAGTTGTCTTAACCATCTGAATTGCCTTAGGTAAGAGCTCTATCTCTAGGTATAACAGTTGTAGAGTTAGTACTATCACCACCATATAGTAAAGACTATTAGCTTCTATATTTGCTATAGTTTTTGAGTAAGGTGAGACTATGTCTTAATAGTCTACGCGGTAAGTACTAATATAAATGTGATATTGTATATCGATGTATTGATTTTTTGTTACATACAAGGAACAAGTGAAACATAGGTCTGCCAGCATATATTGAACATAATGTAGTCTTTTATAATCAATTATAATAATGCATAGCTTTTCTTCTGCTAAAAGATAAGTGCCTCTCTCTATATAAGTCCTAGTTTTTTTCACACTAACTCATTTATTTGAAACTATTCCCCTTCCTTACTACTTCCCTGAGCATCAACGAAGACTCAGAAGGTCTGAAATATAGTTAAGGTACTTGCCATAAAGACATTTTAAGATAATTACTAGCTATAATAACTTCCAGAAGGTCCATAAGGTATGGACTTCCAGTAATATTGATTGTCTACATCCATAATAAATAAAAATTTAGAGTTTTCAAGCCTTATGGTATGGGCATTAGCCTTAGTCAGTTCCTTAGAGTTCCTTTCAAGAGGGTATACTTAGGGAATGGTGTTAATAATAAGAGATCCACCTCAAATGGAAAAGGTAAACCATTCCCTTATACCCCAGAAACCTCCAGATCATAGATATGTGATCTCCTATTTGGATTATTCCCTTTGTTTATTTCTCATTAGCACTATTAGATCAAAGTAGTAAACAACACTGGGCCTGGAATGGGTATACTGTAAATAACATTAATACCAAGCAGTTCAATATGACTTTTGTTTTTTAAATAATTGGGGCATAAATTATATTTATAGAATATATAGTGCTAAGTACTATGACTAAGGAAAGGTAGTAGAGCTTACGGAAACAACTAGTAGTTCTTACACTATAGGAAAGAAATACTATATCCCATTTCTCTATTGTGGAAATATGGGGAGAATAAGAATTGATCTATAGCTGATAACCCTATGATCTTCCTGTATTAGCAGCGGAGAAGGGATTTATAGTGTACTAGAGCTCCCATGTATTATTTTGGATTATTCCCAACCTAATTAGCGGAGTATCCTCAAGGTGATGGATGAAGAGAGAGGTACAACAACCTGTTTATTTACGATTCAACTATTAGGAGGTGCACTTATTCAATTTGCCTAGGACATGTGTTACACAACATTTTTTCACTGTCCCTATACTCCCCATTCCATGATCCTGGAGGAACTCTACAGTGAACCATACATGGTTTCCCTTCATGAAGAAAATCCCATTGTGTCCCTCTTCATGAGCAGAACAATTCCCTTTTGCATCATTTTCCAAAAATCTTCTATTTTTCCCAGTTTACAAGACCGGCACTAATGACCCTTGTTCTCCTCACACTGATATGCAGGGATTAGAACTATCCCTAGTGCCGACTGGATCGACTGAGCCTTGTTCTGGTCGTGCCGATCCTCTTTTGGAAAGTTTTTTAAATAAGGAGTCGAAGCTTCCAGCTCTAGAAGCTTCATAACAGAAGTCTAGTAAATGGTTGGTCCGAATGGAGTCGAGGATGTTAGTTTGGGCTAATTTCCCCTATTAGGACGGAACTACCTTAAGAGATAAGACCTTCTCCCATGAGAGGAACCATCTCCCATCCATTCATGCTATATAAACCTCCATTTTTCCCAAGCACAAGCTAGTGTTAATGTTGGTGTGCTAGTGCTAATTAAGTTTGGAGTGAACAACAAGCTATTCATAGTTGTAGATCTATAGTTGTGTGTGAGGGAGAAGTGTGACTTTGGTTGAGTGTGAAGATTAAAGGGAAGAGAATTAAAAGTATCATTGTTGAGGCCATCATGGAATGTTAACGGAAGTGTGTGGGTACCTGGTTTTTTCCAAGGAGAATAGCAATGCCAAGACAATGGTTGCAATCTCTTCTTGATTTAATATATATGCAACTATCAATTGATTTCCTACATAATGTGTCATCTCAAATGTTTTTTGGATTAATGCTTCTTGACTTGTTAAGTAGGTTGAATTACAATTTTTCTATTATCATGGTTGTTGTTTGTTGTTGTTTACTTGTTTAAGGTCTTCGAAGAAGTAAATGCGAGATAGATGGAGCAAGCAAGCAAGAACATCACCAAATGGGATAAGCATACTAAGAGGTAGGCCCTCTTAATTGGTTCTAACCTAAGGAAATATTCCATAGAATGTCTCGTTTGTCACTAGACCCACTATTGGGCTAGGGGAATTGTTTGTGTCCGCACTTAGAATTTTACTTCACCACAAATTGGCGACTCCATTGGGGAACCAATCCTTTTATTTGTTTGCTTGGAATTTTAGGGAATTTTTCTAGTTTTTCCATTTCCCTTTAGTTCTATTTTCCTTGCTTTTCTTACTGCTCTGGGTTTGAAATTCATAGTAGCAAATCTGATCCCAACTTTTGAAAATTTTTATTTTTTTCTTTGCATTCTCACTCAGCGCACTTATTTCGCTAACTGTCACACCGACTAGCATGATATGCTGAGAAACAATCGCATCAACCCCCTTATGATCCGAATTGGATCCATAAAATACTGTCAAAGAACCATGACTGTATCGGGACGAAACAAATCTTTAAAGAATCCAAAATAGCATTAAAAACACCTTGAACCAGTGGCAATGGCAGCCAGCATGGAACAACAAGGACCTCAGTCAAAGCGCGCTAACCGAGGCCCATGGAGACTGCGCAGGAGGTCAAAGTAGCCCCTAGAAGCCCCAGATTGGGAAAAGGATGTGATTTTCGATGCGTGATGCATTAATCGTGCATCGTTGGGTGAACAGGGCCAAAATGGAGGAGCCTTAAGCACTCGGTCGCATTGGGAGCCAGAGAACCGTGAGCGGAGAAACAAAAAGTGCTAATTGTACAAGACGGGACCCGTGCTCTGGAAACTGATGGTATTGATTGGGGCACCCACAAACAGTAAATGGTTTTTGGAGGAAGCGGAGCGATCCCACTCAATGATTGATGCATGGTGGCGGAGGTGAGAGAAAACCGCCGTTGATAACGTGTTATCGGTCGAGCAAGTCAACTGCACGGGACGTGTGTATGATGTTGGATCTGGAGGAGCCTAGATCGGACGGTTGAGATTGCGCCCAATGGAGGAAGCAGAATCGACAAGGAATTAAGTCGCGTTCTAAAGGGATTTGGAATCCATTTAACAGCCATGGTGGAGGAAGAATGCATCCATGATGTAACTGAAGAAATGAACTGATGAGAAGGTTGGCACTATTTAGATGAGGACACGTGGCCACTCCCTGAGCGTTCATGCTGACGCCGAACAGGGAACTCCAAGCGCAACTGCAGAAGGTGAATCGACAGAGGTGGAAGAGGAATCGAATAAGCATGGAAACGAATGGCTAAAAGCCATGAATAGAGACAAAATACACAGTCAAGTCGAGGGTGAAGTCCGAGAAACAAAGGAAAAAAAGACCAGAATCCCGAGAGGAGGACAAAATACACAGAGAAGAAGGCAGTAAAGCAAGAGAAAAGCAGGAAGAGACAGAGGGCCGAGCTGACTAGGGGCAGCATCAAGCACCACCGAGCTTGAGAAGATTTGAGCCACCCCATAGAGGGATCTATCCAGATTGAGCACCACGTTGGGCTCTTACCACTATAGACTAGAAGGTCATAGAGCGGGTGGGAAGAAGAGACTATGTACTCCAGTGGCTTGGGGAATCCAAGAACCACCCTGCCAAGCAAAACCTGCTTCAGGAGAACTCACATTGAGACCCTGCATTGTAATTCTCTATTTAAAGACACAATAAAACAAGGCCACCACTGAAAGATGGACCGGAGACGTAGCCCTGGAGGAATAGGGTGAACTCCTTATTAAAATTGCTTGTGTCTTTGTGGTTGCTTACTGTATTTCTCTGTTGTCTTTCCATTTAAATGTCTGTGTATGGAAATCTGATCGATCCGTTGCTTAAATAACACAAAAACACACACCGGCCTAATTCTATTATAGCTTTTGTTTAATAAATTTCAACTGATGTCACTCAAGGGTGATTCATCGATCAAGTAGGGTATCACAACCAGTAGGTTGGTAGGTTAAAAGCTTGTGTTGGTTTAGCTGTGATGCTCACTAGATCAAAGCTCAAATTAGGAGAAGGAGAGTTGGTGGAAACTAATCTTGAAATTGGGAGAGTCTATTCTCGAAAGACAATGTCAGAGGAAGGTTCTATAGGGCCAGACCCTCAATTCACAGAAATTTTCCTAGCTATAAAGTCTATGGTAGAATAAATGTATAGGGACTTTAGAAAGCATAAGGATGAAGATTCATCAGGTTCTAAACAAGATAAAAAAAAAGATGAGTCTCATTCCCATGACCACTCAAAAGTAAAGGGGAAAGAAAAAATCTTTCCTACACCTCCTAATAGCCCTGTGCATAATAATAAAGCATCTTTTATTAAACTAGATGTTAAATTTGATTTGCCTATATATGATGGAGAGCTAAATGCTAAAAAGTTGGACAATTGGATTAGACAAATTGATGTATATTGCAGGGTACAGAACATACACTCGGACAAGAATGATTCAGTTGGCAAGCCTACGCCTAGGAGGCACTGCATTGGTTTGGTGGGAAGGCAAAACCCAAGATGATATGAAGAAGCATGGTAAGACCATCTCTGTCTGGAGTGAATTTGTTGCTGTAATCAAAAAACAGTTCTATCCATTGGCCTACATGCAACAAGCCATGATGAGTTGGCAAACTCTTCGGCAGTTGAAAGGGCAAAGTGTGCAAGGGTATACTCAAGAGTTCAGAAAGAGAGCATTGATGTTGGGTATCTCATTAGACTCACCAGGAACTCTTTTGAAGTACATTGGTGGTCTACACAGCTACATGAGGCATACCATCCTCATGTTTAATCCCACTAGTATAGATGAGGTATCTGTACAAGCTACTCATCTAGAAGCTAGAGGAAAGAATGGAAATCCAGAAGTTGGGGGACCATCCAAACCCATTGTAAGCAAGAGCAAGGAGAAAAGAAAGCAGAAGTGGAAAGCAAGGAAGGCTAACACTGCATAGAAAAGCAAAGCTTCATGCACTCACTTTAAAAAGGATGGGCATGATGATGAGCACTGTTGGATTCTGCATCCAAAGCTAAGACCTAAGAAGTCCGAGGGAAAGAAGAAGAAGACTACTGCAGCTATTCAGAAAGATTTGGGGTCAGACTCGGGAGATGAAACAATCATTACAGCCACATGTATAAAAGGTAGGAATTTTGAAGCATCTACTAGTAATTCTGCTCAATCTGTTATTGATGAAGAACATGAGAGAAAAAGACATGAGCTTTTCCATATTCGAGTTGTTTCCAAAAATCAAAAGATTGATATTTTGTTTGATAGTGGTTCACAGGTAAATCTAATTTCTGAAGCAATTGTAAAGAAATTGGGATTAGCAACTACACCTCATAGGAAACCATACCCATCAGGATGATTGAACGATAAAGCACAACTACAAGTGACTAGACAGTGCAAACTCAAGTTTTCTTTTGGGTCAGCGTTTGTAGATGAGGTTGAGTTAGATGTAATTCCTTTGGATATATGTGGAATTGTTTTAGGAATTCCTTACTTGTATGATAGAAAGGCTATTTTCTATAGAGCTGAGAACAAGTATCTACTTGTTAAAGGTGGAATCTAATACTTTGTAAGAGCTCATAAGCTCAAGAATAATTATACTCTCATAAACTCAGGACAAATGAAAAGAATGATAAATTCATGCAAACAGTTCCTACTTATGGTTGTAAAGGAAAAGAAACCTGATAAAACCAATGTATTTGAGGGTTGTGATGCTGATCAGCAAGTTGATATAGAAAAGATTGTTTCAGAGTATGATTTCTTGTTCCAAGAACCTAAAGGTCTGCCACCCAAAAAGGGAATAGTACATGATATTATTTTGCAGCAAGATGTTCCATTGCCTAACATTGGGATGTACAGGTTGTCTGCTT
>APFE031561136.1:47881-61409 GCA_000404065.3 Pinus taeda | reverse complement strand
AAAGACAAGCTTCAGAAAATCAAGTGTGAAAAGGGAAACACGATCTCTACATATTTGAACAAGCTCACCACCTCCAGGGATGAGCTTGGAAGTGTAGGGATCATGATTGCTGATGATGAGATGGTGAGTCTTACACTTCTCGGTCTTCCTAAGAGATGGTATAGCTACCAAGACTAGGTTAATGGAAGAGAAAAACTGCCATATTGGGAACGACTTTGGTCAGATCTAATGCAGGAGGAGATAAGAAGAAGCACCAAAGATGGATCTTCATCATCTAAGGAGGATGAAGAAAATTGTGCCTTAGCGAGTAAGGCGAAGAAATGGAAGGAGAAGGATTCTTATCCCAAATCGAGTTCTTCCTATGGTGGGAAGAAGTTTGACAAATCAAAAGTGTGATGCTTTCATTGTCATAAAGTGGGCCATTATGATACAAATTTTCCACAGAAGAAATCCAAGAATGGTTCCTCGAAGGGATCTGATGGGCATTGACCTCACAGTTTGAGTTGTATTTCTCTCTCTTCGCATGCATGGTTTCATCCATGGTGGGATGTGGTTGGTTTCTTAACAGTGGAGCTTCTTTCCACATAACCGGCGACAAGAGTTTGTTCAGTTCCTTGGAGGAGAAATATCTCCAGATACTCATAGTGATGGGTAATGATGAAAAGTATAGTGTCTCAGGTGTAGGCATGGTTGTTTTTCAGAGTGAGCATGGAGCTCGCATTACCTTGACCGATTTCAAGTATGTAGCAAGACTGAGAAGTAATTTGGTGTCGATCATTATGTTGGAAGATAAAGGCTATGATGTAGTCTTTAGTAAGGGAAAGGTTTTCCTTCGACACATCACCACTAGACAGGTGAAGCAGATCGGTTCACGAGTCAAGAACCTGTATTCTCTTAAGGTTCAAGATGCATGCAAAGCCTTGAGGAGCAAGGCAACTGATGCAGACTTGATGGTTGAGAAGGAGAGTACATTACCTCTCAACATGCATCCACAGGAGAAGTCTCAGATGATTGTGGGGGAGCCACGATTGGTGAAGCAGCTTCAGGAGGTTGTGGAGCAGCCACAACTGGGGAAGCCGAGAGGAGACAGAGTGGGGAATCACTCATCCAAAGACCTCTAGTAAGTGGAAATTTTGAGCCAAGTGGGTAGAGGGATCACATGCATCCATACCTCCAGGTAGGAGGAGGTGGGGTGATGTGGAGCGATAGTCCCAAGAAGGCTGGAATAGGGGAAGGATCATTGAGGTACCCAGCCTTTTTTATTAAGCCTTGCTACAGGAGCCCTGAATGAGGAGTAGCAAGACTATCTGAGTGGGTAGAGACGAATGTGGATGGAGCGGCAGAGAAAGCTACAATGCAAGAATCCCAAGATAGCGCAGAGCTACCAAACTACAGCAATGTGAGAGGCACAGGAGTGTTGCATCAGTGCAGGATGGCACAGAGAGGTGTGTAATGGTGCGAGATGCATGAAGTGTTGCAGCAACTCAGAGGTCAGGGAGGGAGCACTTGTCAGTGGCATATGGAGCTTCATCATCAGAGGATGTTTCTAGCCCAACAGGAAGGTCAGTTGGGAGTTTTTTTTGTTTCTAGAGTTGTTGGAGCAACACCACTTGGGAGAAGTGTTGCATGTAGAACATTCCAAAGGTTCAGGATCGGGTTCGAGTTGAATGCCTTTCTTTTTGAGAGGGAGTGTTTAAAATAGCAACAAAAAATGCTAAAAATAGAAGTGCTAAAATAGCACTGTTATAAATAGCAATTCGGGTACTAGTGTTGGACATAGCAGCAAGGAATGAAAAAAGGAAGTGCTAAAAATAGCCTTGCTATAAATAGCATTTCGGGATGGATTCCAATTTTAGTTGGTCCCTGAACTAAAATTGAGAAGTAAAATTCGAATTTGATCTTAGCGGTTGTTTTTAAAATAATTAATCAATTCATCTTAAGTTAATTAGTTGTAGAAAATCAAACATGAAGTCTATGTGGGGACATGCAACAGTTTCTCCATTGATTGAGGAATTTATCCATCAGTTAAAGAGATAAGGATGAGTTGTAATATTGAGTTGTAATTAGTTGGCTCAGTTAACTGAGTCAAGTCCAGTTAGATTAATTCAATCAGTTTGTTGAATTAATTGTGAGTTCAGTTAGTTAATGCTTGCATGCATGTAATTTTTGCACTTCAGATAACTAAATATTCTCTCATAAATAACTCATGCATGTCAGTTTAGAGAAAGACCCAGTTGAGATTAAAGAGAGGGACATTGTACTATAAATTAGAGGAATTTTCTTATAAAGGAAACTCATCCATGCAGAAGGAATTATCTCCTTCAGGTTTGCGTAGTTATTTCTGAGCCAGGTGAGCAGTGTGAGGTGGGAATTCACACAAGTGGAAGCACTGGACCCTAGGAAAAGCTACAGAAGGAAATAGGAGGCTTGGAGGGTAGAGGAGAAGATTGTGAGAGCCTTTGATTGTCCATGAGCTGTATTTTTTTATTGCAAAGAGAGCATGATAGCTTGAGAGCTAATTCTTTTTGTAACTTGAACATATTTCCACTTGTATGATAATACAGAGATTGGGGTTTTAGGCTGAGGCTTTCCCCGGGTTATTTCTTTTGTGTTATGTGTGATTGATTTCTCATTCTTAGTTATATGTGTTCTTATCGATCTTGCTCATATTCGATTAAGCTTCCACAAAGTTTGTTGTAGAAGTAGATCTTGTGTTTTTCTTTAGTATATTGTATAATTTGTTGATCTACAGTGGGAATTTCTACAAAAACACAAGCCAAGATAAAAATGATGAGGCTTAATAAAATCACAAGTACCTGGATCAGTGCAAGATGAGCTACTATGATTTAGAGGGAGGCTCCAAAACAAAGCATAGGGAAAATTTTAGAGGGTGGTTATAGCCGCTATAACATTGGAAAGACACTGGTAGAACTCCAGCTCTCTGTATGGACCTTGTCTCATGCAAAATGAGTCTAACACTTCCGAAAGTATTGTTCAGTTCTTCGATTATCATAGGTTCTTCACTAGCTTGAGTTAAACATGTAGTCCCTACCATTCTCTTTATCGGCAACACACATACCAAGCCAAGTCAAACTGATTTGTTTTGATTGGGGATGAGGGCTATATAAATTCACAAGTAATATATATTGTCATAGTTTTATTTTCATCTCTAGTGTTTGTCTATTACAACTATGCCTAGAAATTACCCCAGCAGAGTCACTTCAAGAACACAAGCATTGTTCTGCTGCCAGTGAGCCTAGAAAATACCCTGGCGAAGTTACTTGTTTCACCTCTCTGCGCAGGAATCCTTTCTCTTCTTTCGCCTTTTTTTCATTTTTTTTCATTTTCAAACAATTGTGCATAGACACTTATTTATTTCATGAGGCGGAAGACGGATCCTGACTTATTGAGAGCAGAAGAGGTTTCCCCTTAAGAGAAGGATATTTATATATAAATTTGACATACTTGTTAAAGTTTCCCCCTCTCCTTACTCTACTTGACTGAGTTGACAAGGGTTAACCAAATATAAAAAATTGATTAGAGTAGGAGGTTCTAGTTAAGAGTGCAAGCATAGTGATTCCGCCATGACTCTCTCTAAGAGAAACATATTTTCCATCAGGGTATTGTTAACTAGAAGAAATTAAAGATTCACATAAAGAGAGGGAATAGACATATAACCACATGTTGATAGCTATACAAGTTCCTCTTGGATTTCACCCTGCTTGTCTAAGAATCCAAACACGGTTTCATGCGTAACTAACCTACGGGTGCAAAATAAAAAAAAAACAAAACAAAACAAAGGAAAGAAGCAAGACAAAGCAAAACAAAGTAAGAAAATTTGGAAACAAAACAAGAAAAGAAAACACTACTCCTACTCCTAACCTAAGTAGAGCATGGACCAACTCACGTAAAGTGATATTTCCAATGTAGCCACCAGCGCATTGATTGGCCCATATAAGCGACAACATGATTAACAAAAAAGATACGCAAGCAAACCAACCAAGAAAAATACATCAATGTAAAGAAAATATTTCGAAGCTTGAGTGCATCCATAGAAAAGTAAAGACGGAAAGCACATGAAAGGCACTCTGTGGACATATGATGGTGTCCTATCACAATACCGTGGAAGACTAGCATGTACACACCTTCGAATTTGAAATACAATCAAACATAAGGAAAGAATAAAACTTATGTTTTGCAACGGTGCTTGCTACATATGACTCCTCCAATGCATGAGCAATAGGATCATGTGATTCTGATGGAGGATGCGAAAACTGTGAAATATATTGATTTTTAGTGTAAACAACAAAGTGATAAGAATCCTGGGGAGATTTAACAGCTTTCTAATCAGAAGTGGAACTAACCTCAAGGCTACAAGAACCTGACATAACCATCAACTCAGGTTGAACTGCCTCGACATCTTGAGGAGTTTCCACTTCGTCAAAAGATGGATCATCAAAGACTGGTGGCTTAGAAAGATCAACAGTAGACAAATCAGAATCATGATCGAAAGAGTGAATGAAAAGATCACAACAGCCACAATCAAAAAAATTAAGATGATGGACAATGGCATCCTCATGATTTGATGAATCAAAAGGAGGGGAAGATGAAAAATGAGAAATTTCACCCTCTGTGTTTTTGGAAAGGTAAGATGAGAGATTAGGTGGATCAAGGAAGACATACTTATCCTCACTGTAATAAAATGAAAGACTAACATCCCATGTGTTCTGTGAATGATCGGAAGTAGAAAAATATGGAAATGAATTTTCACAAGATGGAACACAAATGGTAAAACCATGGAAGATGTCAAGATAAAGTGTACGAGTTGTAGACAGAAGGAGGTCATACTTCACCATAGATTCTTGTTCAGACTCCCACACATACTCATAAAAAATGATAGCATAGGTTGGTTGTTCAACACCAACTCCATCCAAAACTTGATCCTCATGAACATCACATGTGGAATCTGGAACAGATAAATACATCGCACCAAAATCCATGGGATCAAAGGAACCAAAGGAAGGAGGATGAGGATATAAGACCACATGACAACCATCGGATTTATAGTCAAAATATGCACGGAAATCCTGAGCATGTGGGGTAGGAGATGGTGACAAATCAACAGATGGATTCTCAACTTCTCCCACCTCAACCTGTGCAGCTAGAGTTGTTTGATGAGAAGGGGATGGAGGGTCACTTGGGACAACAACCTTGTCCCTATAAGATTTAGAAGCTCTAACATCAAGGTACATTGGGAGAGGTTCGAAAGATTCTAACTCATATGGATTCTTAGAAATGTGAAAAGGATATTGAAATATTTCCTCCAAAAATTTCCAGTCAACTTCATTTTCAGGAAATTCATAACAGTAATGAAGAAAATAGTCATGAAATTGGTCAAGAGATTCGTCAGGTGATTTTCACAATTTTAAAACATATATATATTGAGTGATTTACGATCATAAAGAACAAAATCACGACATAATTCTCTGAACATGTGATCAAAATAATGTATAGAGGTTGCGGGCAATGTGAGACACCATTGCTTTACGCGCCCTTCGAACATGAAAGAGAAGAACCCATAGGAAATGTCATCTAAGGGGACATCATGCCTATCACAGAAGCCTTCGAAGGAAACTGTGTGCCTAAACAAGGGTGTTCTGTTATCGCCATTGAACTTATATTTGGAAAAGTCATCTATATTTCTCGTTGGCACTCTAAACTCAACAGCATGAGATAAACATGTCAGGGTTATGATTTCAACAGAAGTCATGAAATATGTGCAAAAATTCAAAACAAACTTCAAGGGCTCATCTTTTAATTTGGCCCTCCTTCTAGTGCCAAAAATGTTGATAGTGTTGGGCCCGCCAACATTCAAGGGATCTCCCCAATAAGAATTCCCAACTAGACCTCAAACCGTTTGGAGTAGGAGTCACAGCAGTGGGTGGTAGTGTAATTCCTTGACCACGATAGCCCACAGACTAAGTAAGATAACTTTGGGTGAGAGCGAGTGTGTGACCCTGCGGAGAGTCAAGGGTGATGCATGAAGGTTCTGACACATTGAGGGGAAAATGAAGTGTGCCCATTAGAAGCCTGTAATTGTACGCAACTTGAAAGAAACACATGAGTAGAATGACATCACAAGCTAAAATGTAGAATAGTCCACAAATTAAAGTGATGGGTTAATCCAACAACATGCATCCAACAAGATCCGTACAATTGCATAAAAAGTAGTTCATAAATAAATGTGTAAGTTAAACAACATACATTGCTAAAGAAATCAGAATAGTCCAACTACAATAAAAACATATGCATGAAAGTGTGTTGGCTTTGGTATTGTTATTATAAGTGAAAGTTCCATCCATACATACACCATTGACGACCACTAGCCCCAATAGTGGAACATTACAGTCAAGAACACCTGCTCCTCCAAAGAAGTATACTTGCTCTACATTGTGGAAAAGCTAAGGCTCGTCGCAATACTCCTAAGTCTTTTCTACGCCTAAGCCTAACCAAAAGCTTGGCTCCAAAAATCCCATTCTATAAGTTATGAGGTTCTATTTATAACAAAGGGCAGGGCGACCCTTGATATTCCCCTTTGTGACTCTTTAACTACCCTCATGACTCTTCAACTTCTTTACAAATAACTCACATAACATGATGACCTTTCACATTCCACTAATGACACTTGGAATTTCACTTACAACATATTTACAAATATTACATTTTCCACATGTACCCATGTACGACAAAATAGGCTAGAGAGAGCCTAACAAGAAAAAACACTATGACTTCGAAGTTTGGGGAAAGACCAACTCGACAACCTCCACTTGGTTCTTCTTGGTCACATATTGATGCCAAGCTTGGTATTGTGTGATGATGTCCCCAAACTACTTGATGGTGTCTTTCTGATAGTGGACTCTTGCCTACATAGCATCCAGGTATATGGTCTTGGAACCTATATACCTGAAGAATGTGTAGCATGGTGTTGACCATGACAGGACCACCAATGTACTTATACATGTTATGTGTGCTCAACTCCAAGTTATCCCTAGTGGTCTCTCACCTTAGCTGCTTCATGTACCCATCGATCTCTAGCTAGACTTGGTTATTGGGTCTAGCCTCGATGAGGGAACCGATTGACGGGATCATGTGCATTCTCACCATGGCATCCAAACTCTTGTACAACCATGCATATGAGGCATGTATGATGTTGATGAATGGGGTGAATTGCTCATAGTTTTGGATCAACATCTGAAGCTTTTCTTTCTCTATCTCTTCCTTTGGCTTCATCTTCTTTGGCAAGTGAAGCATGGCCCCTTTGCACTGCATTTTCCACTCTTGCACATGACAAACTCTTTCCTCTGTTGTTTTAAGCCATGCACACGAACAACTTCTTTATGCACGGTGACAAATCTATCATAGAGCTTCTACATGGTAGTCTCAAGTGTTCATACTTCAACAAGTATCGCTTTCCTCATCTCTTCCATTGCGGAAACTACACTCTTTTTTTGAAGTTATTCTTCTTCTTTCCTGGCAGCCTGCAGATTCATTACCATTTTTTCATTCTCGGCCAATAGGAACTTAACATTTGAGCTTATTTCTCATGCATAGGCCAAGGTGGCATCGGCAAGGGCATTTGGATGCTTTCTAATATCTGACACTATCACCCTTTCCTTCATGAATGCAGGTGACACGTGATCATCCAGAAAGTGCTTCTCCATGCCTATACAATCTTATTCTATAACTCCTCAAATAATAGATTGTACACATCCATAACTGAATCATCATCAAGGAGAGAAACCTCTTCTTTCTCGCTTGAGACTAGCTCTAACACTGGAAGTGGTAGATGCTGAGAGATTACTTCTACCACTCGCGACATAAGGTCAATGTCTTCATTATGTCGTTCATGTACCAACTCCATGTATGTCACTTCAATTAGTTGCTCAATCTATTGAATAATATCTTGCTCCTACATCTATTCACCCTCTTCTCCAGTTTCTGGTTGTTCTAACTCCTCAACCTGTATGGGCATTATTTTCTCTATCATCGTGCCTTTCCTTTCTTCTTCCTCTTATTTCTGCTTCTCTTCTCTTTCTCTCCTCCTCAGCTCTTGCTCTTCCTTCAACTTCTTCTCTGTCTCTTGCAGCTTCAGTTATGCTTCCTGCAACCTCTTCTTTTCTCTCTTCCTTCGCTCTGCTCTCTTTATTCGTTGCTCCATATTTTCCTCTATTCTGAAATTTGCTTTCTCTATGATAGGATATGCTCTCATCTTGCATATTTTCTTTACCTCTATGTTCTCAGCCATCTTCATCTTGCCCTTGTCCTGCACTGGATTGCTTCATATTGTCGTTGTTGTTGTTTCTTCTTGTCCTGTTGTTATTTGTAGAGCATCTTTCCAAGTTTTTGTTATATTGACTGGCTCATAGAATTTGGAGGCATTGTAGCAATACCTCCAACGGTCCTCCTCGTGCCAGTGAAATGTGTCATGGATCCATGGAAAGTAAACTCTCACATAGTGGTCCTTTCAAATATTGTGATGATCATACAAACTGAAGTCTTAGGTCCCGAAATTGAATCCTAATATCTCCTTAACTTCTACATTTTCATCCTTCAAGCTATAAATCTCATACAATTCGATTCGCATAAGACGAGTGGGCCATGGTGCCTTCTTCTTCCTATGCAGTGCTACTGACAACCCTGTGAAGAGGTGATATGAGACCTCTTGCATGACCAACTTGTTAGTGGCATACCTTGGTTGAACATGCATAGGCTTCTCTCTACCATACACTATGATGAAGGTGCCACCTGGTGAGGCATACCAATTTGTGATGTTCACTATCGCCTTCATTGATTCTTGGGACATGCAAGGTGGATCCTGCTCAAAGATAAGTTTGTACAATGAGATGACAAAATGTTCAGTTAGATTTTTCATCACTCCTTGATAGCTACAGTTAGAAAGAAACTTTTTGATGACAGTCTCCTTAGGTTTCCAAGTCCAACTCATGCCAAGAAATTGTTGTTGGACACAGATTGCATCAAGCAGGTATGCGGAGATGTAGAATCTCGCTTACTCATTCTTAGGTGGATTTTTGGCATTAGTCACATGGATCTTTAACTAATAAGCCAACAAGGCAAACCAGTTGAATGGCTTCCCATAACTCACCAACTGGTTCAGTACAACTACCCAACCTTTAGGAAAGGTTTATGTGTTCTCTTAACTGTATATTTTGCATGCAAAGATGACCAAGAACTGATAAGCCTTCCTGAGAGACTTTGTCTTGTAAACATGATTGAGTGTCTTTTGAGGGCTCTTTCACCCAGTGCTTTATGATATCTATAGTGTTCACAAAGCTATGGGTGGCATAGAAAAGTGTGTCCATGTACTTCACTAGCTTAGGTAAATGATAAATATGTTGAAAGTTCTCTTCCCTAAAGGTGGCAATCTCTATTCCCACTTGCATTGATCAATGTCATAGTCTCTGGATCGGTGTGTGTGACAATCCAACTAATAATGTCTGCACATGGGAAGATGGGGTACTTGCTTGCAACATTGTATAATCCTAACAATGGATGCCAAGGTAAACTTGTTGATCCCCGAAGTCTTCCTTGAAGTCCTCTACAAAATTATGCTTGATTTGATGCCATGTCAATGTTGTACCCTTCTCAATGAACAGTTGAGTGTCTGTATAAAATGGTATATTAATTGACGTCTGCTCAACTACTTCCCCAGTAAATCTCTCGACGATTTCCTTTGATGTAGCTCTCTTGGAGGCCATGTTAACTATAAATTCTAGATAGATTCTCAACAACTGATGTACCTAGAGACAGAGAGGACACTCATGGAAGGAAAATGTTAGCTTAAAACCAAAAGCAACTTCAAGACAAGATCAAACAACAAACCGGCCTAATGTTGGGATAGAATGTGCAATTTGCGATCACAAAGGTCACTGGCTGCCTACTGGAACAAAGTATTGTGCATTCCCAATAGTTAGTGGGGAGGCTTGCTGACTGGAACTATGCAATGTGCAACACAGTCTTGGGCCATGGCCAGGAGAGATTGCACATTGTGCAGTCTCACTGGCCAACTCCTGAAACTACACAGTGCGTAGTTGGAACCAGGCAAGGGTAGCCTTTGCGTAGTTTCAAAAGCCAAGGAAGAGGCCTTGAGCTCCCACAATGCGCAGTATATTTAAGGGAACACAAGATCCGGGCAAGGGGAGCCCAGATCTACTCAAGGGGAGTGTGAAATTGAGCAGATCTGAAGGATGTTGTGATGCTCAGTGTAGATCTAATTGACTGAAGATGCATGTAAGTGAAACAAGTGCAGGAATCAATAAAACTAAAGGGAAATGAAGCATGTGAAGAGAGTTGCCACAACGTCGACCGTTAGTGAAAAAACAAGGTAATGCATGCAACACTTGGGAAAGGCAATGAAAAACTTGAAACAACACTTCTACAAGCTAAAACAATTGAAAATGCCAACATTTATTCAAAAAAACAAGTGAAACAACACTCTCACAAGCTAAAAAAGAAAAAGCGACAGAAGAAAATGGCAAAAGGCTAGAAAAGCAAAACTTACCCAAAAAAGCGATGACGATCACACCAAAGGTTCCTTGATCTCCTCGAGAATTCAAAGCTCCAAGATCGAATGTGAAAATGAGCTCTGGCAGAGTTGATGAAATAGATTTGGTAAATTATGGTTTATGATGCGTAGACCAAAAATCAAGGAAAAATAGACACTTGGCGGAAGTTTCCAAAATAGCTCAAGTGCCTCCTTTGGGCTACTAAAAATAGATCCCTATTTTCTAGTGATGTTTTTTCACATTTTTCTTTTTTCCTTTTTCGGGAAAATTTGACATGCATTTCCTAGAGATATTATGTAGTTCTGGGGAGAACCAAGCAATTCCCTGGTTCATGCACTAGGTAACTCCTAAGCAAAAGGCTTCTACGCAATTTCTGAGTTGTGTGGCTCTAAGTTGCATCTCATGCTCTACACAATTTTCCAGCTGAAGGCTGGCTTTCAACTAGCATTGTGCAATTCTTGAGCTCAAGGCTCACTATCAACTTCGACTGCACAATTCCCGAGAGCAAGGATGGTTGCCCTTAAGGATTGCACAGTTCTCTAAGGCAAGCCTGAAACTGGATCAAGATCAAGTCAAGAGATCGATTTGTGGTTATATAGTATACCAAGTAAGAAAACACAAGCCAAGATGCAAAGGATGAGGCTCAATCAAATCACAAGCACCTAGATTAGTGCAAGATAAGCTATTGTGATTTAGAAGGGAGGCTCCAAAATGAAGCATAGGCAAAATTTTGGAGGGTGGCTATAGCCGCTACAATGGGATGAAATAACAATAATTACAAAATAAATCCTGAATCAATCATATTATAGATAAATAATTTTAAATATTAATTAAAAATAATAAAATTCAATTCATAATGTTAAACTATGGAGAAGTTGCAAAATGTTTTGGTCAAAAACAAAGTCATACCCGATCAAAGGAGTAATACCATTAGTGCAGCAGATATAATAATAACCCATGCGGCATAGAATAGATAGTAATGGATTGTATTGTTAAGGCACTCCATGATGTAAAGGTTGTTGGTTTGAAACTCTGTGGGCAAAAATCCAACCATGTTAAGGGTTGGTGTGGCCCAGACCAGGTGGGATCCCCAAGTGATTTTGACAAAAGTGCCCCTAGGTCACCAAAAGTTAAGTGTGAAATCATCTTAGGACTCACACAACTCAAAAAATAAATAATAATAATAATTTAAATAAAATTATTTTTAATTTAATTCTATTATTTTAAAAATTTTGACAACATGAGATGTATGATAAAATAAGTGCTTTAATAAGTATCATGTATTGATATCTATCAACTTTTACCAATAATCTAGTTCATGTAACTATGATAATAATAGCTACTTTATGATATTTTTTTACTTTATTGGAAAAAACAATTAAAAAATTTGCCCACCATAGACATTACCGTGGAAAAAATCACACTCTTCTAAAGGATAAATAATTGTTTGTTTCAAATATGTGGATGCCAAATCCAACAATAACCGACGGGAAAGTAAATGAGAAGTAATAATTTTGGTATGCCCTGTAGTTTGTAAAAATTTAAATTTAATTGATTTGTATGTTTTTTTATCATGTTAATTGCATATATAGGTGTGTTTATATGGAAATAGGACTTGTAGAATTTTAATTTAATTATCAATAATGTTAGGTGGATGTTAGGGATTTAACCCCCATAGAATATTCTAGAATATTCTTAGTAGTATACATAGATCAAAGATTGATATCTCTAAAGTAGTTATTGACTTATTTCCCTTTTAATTAAATTCATTAATTAAAAACAAATGTCATATGAACAAGTATAAGTGTTGAAAAAAGTAGCAAGAAAATCTTAATTTGATTTTGCTTTAATTAAATTGAGAAAACTTGAATTTCCACACCAGCAAACTTGGATGATGTAACTTTGTGACATGGCTTGTGTCACCCAATTTACTCAGTAAATTCGAGTTGGAGGAGTTAGAGTTCATTTTTGCATGTGTGATTTCTAATTTGTAGAAATCAAGGTCATTGATCTCAAGTTGTTTTCAATTAAACTAGTTCCAACTTTTGGAGGAACTAGTGGAAGATCAGTTAAGCAATAGGACTTCAACCAAAATCAATGATCATCTAGTTAACTGATCAATCAGACCAAAATAGTTGTTGCATGCAAATAATTTGAGTTACACAATTGAGGTGGAGATTCCAAGGTAGTGTAACATCAGTTGTAGACTAGTCTTAAGTGTACAAGTGTTGCATGCAACCAGAGGATCAGCCTAAAGGAATTGTGCAATTCAAATGAGGGAATTTCCTAAATCATAGGGGTTAATTCCTCAAGGAACAGCGTAAGGAAATAGGAGCACAAACCGAGGAAAAAATTTGACTAAGTTTGGGTCAGAGGCCTTTAGTGAGCACAGAGATAGGTTGTGCACATGTAGGATGAGCTCCGTTGAGCAAAAAAATTGTAGTACATCTCTATTCATTTGATTAATGCAAGAGGCATTGGGGTTTTTAGCATATTTCTTTCCCCATATAAAATACTTGTTGCATGTGTATTATTTCTTCTTGCATATCAGATATTTTTTTTCTAAATTGTGAATTAATATCTGCAGAGCAGTAGTGTAGGTTTGTGTCTTGGGGTTTTGATTAAAACCTCATGAGAAGTTGCAAACCTACAACCTAATTTCTACATTAAGATTAAAGGAGTTATGGTTTTATGCCTATGCGGTACATTGATAATCCATGTTATTGGCCTATCGTATTATAAGAAAGTATATATATAGATTAAGAATCTCCATAATAAAATGGAGGTAAATCTTCATTGTTAAGAATCTTGTTACATGTTTTTCCAAAATGATATATTAATTAGCTTGTAGGGGTGACTCAATTAGAAATTGTTGTGTTATGAAGTATTATGTAAAACATGAGATTCAAGGTTTAAATCCCCCATGGGTCAAATTAATATATATA
>APFE031561136.1:0-47480 GCA_000404065.3 Pinus taeda | reverse complement strand
TGTCTCATTTATATATTTAATTATTGTAGATCTATTATGTGTTTAGAGGAATCATCAAATATTTGGAAATGTGAATCTTTCTTCACATTTTGATCTCTCTTGGTGCATATTAGATTTAGATATGAAATAAAATTAGGCTAGTCTTAATATGCCATGTGTCAACTCCATGTTCAACATGGAAATATTTACAAATCTAACTCATAGCAAACATCACACATTAAGATATTTAATCACTATGTACTGAGAAGGATCAAATCTCTAAAGGTGTAAATCTTTCCTTAAATTTTGATACCTCTTGATGCATGATTTTATAATGGGTATGTGTCAACTCCATGTTGAATAAGGGATCAATTACACTTCTCATACTGAATGATACATCATTGATATATTAAAATAGAAGCAACTCTCTCTCTCTCTCTTTCTCTCGATATATATATATATATATATGTGTGTGTGTGTGTGTGTGTGTGTGTGTGTGTGTGTGCACATTGAAACATTGTTTTTCTACTAATATTTTTTTTAAATACCATGCGTCAACTCCATATTAAGAATTGGATGAATTATACATTTATCTCATAGTAAGAAGTAGAAAGTACCTATTAGTAGAATAAGAAATTTTTACTTTCAATTACTTTGTCTCTCTATATATATCAAGTTGATATTAAAATGATTTACTTAAGGTTAGCAATGAAATGTTTTATTTATGGTCAACATTTAAAATTCATTTAAATGTCACATGTTAACTCATGTCAAACACTAAAGGATATATCTATATCTATATATATATATATACACCACAATTGGTCTCTTAAACTTTATAAGTTACAAATACTTCTATGTGAAAAACACAATAAGAGAAGATTTCCAATATTACCATAGATTACTGGAAGGAGAGGAATCGCAGGATATTTCAGAACACAGCAAAGGAACCGGAAGTAATTTGGGGAAAAGCAGTCAAATTATTGCGGGAAACAATCCCGGTTGATAAATGGGTGGGGGAGGATTGGAAGGTTAACCAGGTGGAGGAAGGAATCCTGAACAAGTTAAACTTAAAATTTGAGATGGTTTACCACAAACAAAATTCCAGTCATGAGATGCGGATCCAAAGCCCTGATAAATTCAGCTATCCCAAAGGTAATTTCATAAAATTGAACTTCGACGGGGCCTCGAAGGGGAACCCAGGCGAAGCGGGCTTTGGAGGCATTTTTCGGGACAGTAGCAATCAGGTAAGATGGATTTTTGCAGATTGGGGGGGAGAAATGACAAATAATGAAGCAGAGTTCTGGGCTCTGCATCAAGGTCTGCGGATCGCGGTAAGAAATGGTTACTCCAATCTAGAAATTACAGGAGATTCCCAGATTGCGGTGGAAATGCTGAAGAAGCTCAGCAATGGGCGTAATTGGGAGAAGGTCACGAATAGCTGGCGAACAGCCGGAATTGTTCAGGAAATTGCCGACCTCCTGCAAAGAATTGATTATAAGTTAATAAACCATGTGAGACGGAAAGGGAACCAGGCGACTGATTTCTTGGCAAACTGGGGATGCAGAGATCGCGGCAGCACGGTGGATGCTCAATGGAGAGCGGTGTGCGGGAACAGGGAATGGATGGACCTGGAAACCATCATCAAAGCAGATCATGATCAAGCCACAGGCAGAAAGGAGGGGAGCGATGAGCTGGATCAACAGGAGGACGTGGAGTGACCAGACCATTCAGGCTCATTATGGCGGCGGAGGAGGAGTCGACAAGGTGTCCGCGCGGCTGCTCCGAACAGTGGTCAGGATAGCGAGGCTAATCAAGCTTGAGAAGGCAGGGGAGAAAAGCCGGAGCAAAGCAGGCGACCTGCTAGGAGGGCCAGACAAACATTTGAACAGAAAATTCAGCACGCTGAGAGAGCATACGCTCAGAATACCAGTCCCAAAATCAGGAGAATCATCCAAAACATGGAAGAAGAAGCTATCCAAGCCCAATCCGATTCGGAGATGGAGGACTGGGAATTTCTGGTGCATGACCCCGGTAATACGAGAGGCAGAATGTCTCTGTTCAAGCAGTCCTTACACATTTACTGGGTGATGAAACGGCTACTTGCTAAGGCCTTGGAGCAGGTTGCTACTGAAATGGCAGAGTTGGCTCAGGGTGTCCCCAACTTGAGAAGAGAGCTCCGTATCCTACAAATTTCCATGGAGATGCAGGGGAAACAGTTAGATGAAATCCAGCAACTGCTTAAAGATGGCCAATAGAAGAGCAGCAAAGAGACCTCACCAATCCTTGCAGATGCAGCTGAGTAACTTTAGTTCTTGTTTTCTTTTTGATGAGTCTACGGTATATAGATAAATTAGACAGATTCCTTCATTTTGTAATAGATAGCTACCATATGCATATCAGCAGAATCAGAACATGGAAGGACTGTACTGTTTATATAGCTTGGAAAAACGGAATGTGGTATTTCTTTTTTTGGTATGCTGTTAAAAACTTTAGGTGGATGCCCTACTCGGTTTCCCCTGGTGGGCGGGTAGATGGCTCCACCAATACTACTGTAATTTTTTGACGTGATAATAGAAAACAAGAGTAACACCTTTGCCTACAAAAAAAAAATATTACCATAGATTACTATAGTTTTAATTACTTACTAAGTTAGGAAGGTCATTGATCCAAGGGAACAATAAATTGATCAAAATTCAAAGTGTGAAGATCTCGACGAACTGGATCCAACGCAACTTGAATCGCTAAAAACTAATATCGTATGCTCCTGATAGCGTGTTCTGATTGTTTTCCCAAACAGGTAAACATTTGCAAACTGGTTAAAAAATTTGTTGACTAGGCAGTCTGTACACTAATTGGGCAGTATGACTATACACACTAGGCTAATGACATGTTAACAAGTGTCCAAGTTTGATTAGTTTGAATTTGGTTGATATTTATTGGTGGTTTATTTTTTTTTGGACCAATGGGGGAAAGCCACGTGGCCCAATCATGTGTTGCCATGTGGCACCCAGAGTGCACTAAAATTTTGGGTTAAGGTCGAACTGAAACTATCCGGATTTGAACACACAAGCTACAGACTGGCAACAAGGCGCCATACCTCCATGTCATCGAATGAGTCTTAACATATAGAGTGGAGGCATTTTATTTAAAGTCATGTGAAATGATGTTTGGGGGGTGGGGTTGGGGTTAAGCCCTAGCCCCTAGTCACCCCACGCCCATAGGACAATAGGCGGGGGAGCCAGGGGTGCAGTCTTAGCCCCAGCCCTAGGTTCTAGCACCCACGGTAAAAGCCACAAGACCACAACCAAAAGCAGTGTGGAGCCAACAACAAAATGGCGTGGAGATGGGGGCCAACCTCAGTCACATTACACCACCATATAACCAGCGGCAAACGGCTCAACATTGGCTATTACAATGGGCGAATGAATTTTGGAATGCCCCTGGTTATATGTCACACATGGAACCAATGCCAAGGTACCGGGGGATATGCCGACAGGGGCAAGCCGTTAGCCCTAGTCCCCAAGCGCACGACCCCATGTTACCCTAGTTTTTTGCCCAAGGCTTCGCTGGGAAAATTAAACAAGTGACATTTTGCACCTTTTTTTGCACAAATTTCATTAGAACCGAGCGAAATTGTCACTCGGCATGCCCTAAAAAGGCGGAAATCATAGATCACTTAACAGTCCAATGCAGTTTGTGGTTCAGTTAGCAGAAGAAACTTTGGGGTTCGAAATGTTGACAGCAAAATGGTTTTTACTGTGGGTTCTCCGGTCACAAAGTTAGAGCATAACTTCTTATGTTTTTGGCCAAATTGAGCCCAAGAAGAGCCCAGCAAGGGGTTTTTGATAGTTCTCAATCCATTGGAGACATAATATTTACATTCTAAGCACTGTAACTCTATGTAAGCATAAATTCGAGCACTTAATGAAAGAGGCCCAACATTGCAAGTAGGACCAAGAGATGTAGCCCAAGAGAGGGGTGAACTCCTTTATCATTTTTATTGTTATATGTTTCTGATATGCTATATTTTCTCTATTTTATGCTATTAAATAAGTTTAAAAACCATAATTTTATGTATTTTTCAAAGTGATCCATTGCCTACAATACATCAAATTTTACTTGCAATTTTACGATCACCTTCAAGTTTACATTTCAAATCATTTTGGTATCAGAGCTCAAGGTTATTGTGAAGGTTTGATTTTGTTTGCAAGTGTTTTCTAATGCTTACAAGGTTGAAGCTTAAAAGAGGAGAAGGATAATTTGTGGATTCAAGGCCTCACATTGTTTCAAGGAGAACACACACACCTCAAGATTCAATAGTCATGGTACATGAAAAAGGTCCCGAAGGGATGTCTGAAAATGAAAGAACTTTCAAAAAATCCTTCTTTGAGATGTCTGAAATGGTAAAAGTTCTTTATGAGGAGAGGAATTCAAGGTTGTATGGAGAGAGCTCAAAACCTCCAAAACGAGATGGAGGAAAAGGAGACAAGCCTCCAAAAGGGAATGGAGGAAATGGTGACAAACCACCACCTTCACCTCCATCATCATCCTCATATTCTACCTATTTTACCCTTTCACAAACACCTCAAAATTCTCCAAAGGGACATGGTAAAAATCCTTTGCTAAATATTGGCATTAATTTTGAATTGCCTATGTACAATGGAGAGGTAAATGTTGAGAAGTTAGATAATTGGATTCGTTAGATTGAAGTGTATTGCAGGATACAAAGAATCAAGGATGATGAGACCAAAATTCAGCTTTCTTCTCATAGGTTGGAAGGTGCAACACTTATTTGGTGGGAGGTCAAAACTCAATAGGACATGAAGAAACATGGTAAGCCTTTATCCTCTTGAAATTATTTTGTTTTTGCAATAAGAAGGCAATTTTATCCATTAGCATACATGCAAAAATATATCATCGATTGGAAAAACTTTAGGCAAGATAAGGGTCAAAATGTGCAAAGCTATACTCAAGAATTTAGGAAAATAGCTTTGATTTTGAGTATATATTTATCCTCTCAAGACACTCTACTCAAATAAATTGGAGGATTGCATAGTTATTTGAGACACAATTCTCATGTTTAACCCTACAAAACTAGATGAAGTTTGTGTACAGGAAACTCATTTAGAAGAAAGAGGGAATAATGTTCCTCAAGTGGGCAGCAAAAATCCATTCAAGATTGTAGATAAACGAAAGGGGAAATTCAAAGGAAAAGGGAAGAAGAATGCTTCAGTCAAGAAAGAGAGAGAAAAATGCACATGTAAACATTGTTCAAAAGAATGTCATGATGAAGACCATCGTTGGAAACTTCATCCTGAAATGAGACCCAAAAATTTTAACAACAAAGGGAAACAAAAGACTATTGAAACTACACAACATGATTTAGGATCAGATTTTGGGGATGAAACAAAGATAACAACCATGGGATTTAAAGGTAAGGACTCTATTGCAAGTACTAGTTCTTCAAGTAGCCTCAATGAAACTCAACATGAAAAAGAAATAATAGAGTTTTTCCACATTAGAGTCATTTCAAAACATACCAAGATAGATGAATTGTTTGATAGTGGATCACAAGCAAACCTTATTTCAAACGACATGGTTAAGAAATTGAATTTGGAAACCACTCCACATCCTAAACCTTATCCTTTAGGTTGGATATGTGACAATGCAAAATTGCATGTGACAAAAAGATGTAAATTGAGATTTGCAATCACTGCAAACTTTATAGATGAGGTATAGCTTAATGTTATTCCACTTGACATTTGCAGTATTGTTTTGGGAGGCCCATAGCTATATGATAGGAGAGCCATCTTTCATTGCCATGAGAAAAATATCACTTGTTTAAATATGGGGTTGAATACATTGTTAGAGCACATAGCAAGAAGTTGAATTTATCACTTGTGAATGTTGGACAAAGGAAGAGGCTTGTTAATGCTAGTAAGAACTTTGTACTCTTGATGATCAAACAAAAAGAGAATGCTGAAAATGAAGCCTTCCAAGGATGTGATGCAAAGTTCAAATCTGATATATATGAGTTTGTTAACACCTATGATGAGATGTTTCAAGAACCCAAAGGATTGCCTCCTAAAAGAGGAATCCAACATGAGATCCAACTGCAGCAAGATTGCCATCTTCTAAAAATTCGCATGTACAGAATGTCAATTATGGAGAATGCAGAAATGAAGAAACAAATCCAAGAGTTGCTTGATAAAGGGGTCATCAAACCAAGCACATCTCCATGTGGGTCACCAATTCTTTTAGTACCAAGTAAATATGGTACATGGCACATGTGTGTATATTTCAGAGCCTTTAACAAGATTACGGTAAAGAATCATTGCCCTATTCCTCAAATTGATGATTTACTTGATCAATTGAAAGATGTTGTGTATTTCACTAAGTTGGAATGGTTGGGTATGCCTTTTGGGCTTTATAATGCTCCTGCAACATTCATGAGAGTTATGATGATGTCTTAAGGGCCTTTCTTAATGATTTTGTGATTGTCTACTTGGATGACATATTGATATTCAGTAAAACCTGTGAAGAACATGTAAGACATGTTAGGCAAGTTTTATATGTCTTGAATAAAGAAAAGTTTTTAATAAATATGTCTAAATGTGAATTTGGAAAGACCTCATTAGTGTATTTGGGACATATTGTTGTAGGGGGTGAATTGAAGATAGATCCCTCAAAGGTCAAAGTCATTGTAGATTGGCCCAAGCCTAATAATGTAACTGAGGATAGAATATTTTTGCACTTCCTCATTAATACAACCATTTGAGATACAAACAGATGCAAGTGACTATGCCATGGGAGTGGTCTTGATGCAACATCGTAAGCCCATATTTTATCATTCTGAAACTTTTAATGGTGTAGTATTTAACTATCCTACATATGATAAGGAACTATATGCATTAGTGAAAAGTGTGAAAAAATGGAAATACTATTTGATGGGAAAGCAAACTATCATTCATACTGACCATCAACCATTGCAATACTTGCAATCACAAACCAAGCTACAACAAGTGAGGCATTTCATATGGATGGGTTTCTTGCAGCAATTCCACTTGGTGATAAGGTATAAGAAAGGTATCTATAACAAGTTTATTGACATGATTTCTAAACCAATTGTTAATGCTTCAGTTATTCTTAAGCATAATTCTATAATGCATGAGAGCTATGTTGAAAAGTATGCTTTAGATGATGACTTTAAAGATGTACATGCAACTTTCTTTCAAGGCTTAACCAAGTAGAGGAATTGGATTACCATGTGCATGATAAAATTTTGTATCGTCTTGGAAAGTTATGCATTCCACGGGGGGAAGAGTCAACATCATAAGGGAAGCACATACTTCTCTTATTGTTGTCCATTTTGGTGTAGGCAAAACGATGGCACAATTACAATGATATTGTTATGGCCTAGAATGAATGAAAGTGTGTCACAATATGTAAGAGGATGTTCATTATGTCCTAAGAGTATGCCTAGTGATACAAAGTTAGGATTGTATACTCCACTTCTAGCCCCTTCCCATCCTTGGGAAAGTGTTTCTATGGAATTTGTAGGAGGACTACCTATGTCTAAAAAAAACCATGATTATCTTTATGTTGTGGTGGATCTTTTCAGCAATATGTGTATTTCGATGCCTTGTAAGAAGCAGTTTATAGATGAAATGACTGCACGAATTTTCTTTCAACATGTATGGGTATATTTTGGGTTGCCAAAATCCATTATTTATGAGTGAGATTCTTGATTTGTATGGAACTTTTGGTCAAGCTTATGGGGACTCGTGGATACCAAGTTGAAAAAGAGCACAACATTCCATCCACAAACCAATGGTCAGACATAAGTGGTGAACATAATGGTAGTACATCTTCTTCGTGGTTATTGCAGGAAACGTCCTAAGATTTGGGATGAACACTTACACTACATTCAATGTGCTTATAACCAGGCAAAGCATTCATCAACTCAAGCATATCCATTTGAGGCATGCTTTGGTTACTTACCAAAATATCCTTTAGATTTTATCTTTGGGAAAGATGTTGCTATTAATGGTCATAGTGACATTGATAAGGCCAAGTGATTCATTGAGTAAGTTCAATTGGTGCATCAAATGGTTCAAGAATAGTTGGAAAAGAGCCAAGCCAAGTACAAGAAAAGGCATGATAAGCATATTGTGGACTAGAGTTTTTAGGTTCGAGACACAGCCCAGGAGGGATGACCTTCATCAAAAAACCTTTTGTCTTTCTCTTCATTATACCTGAATGGATTATGTGTTCTTATGTTCATTATGTTAAGTTACAAATGAATACTAATTCATGATTTAACGATATATTGGAAACTTATTTGTTTCAAGACCCATTTTTAATCTTGTAAAGCGTCGACGTTGTCCTAATTTTTGTTTAATTTGATTTTGGAAAAGAGGAAGAAAGTGCCCAGAAATTCTTCAAACTAATGCCAAAATTGAAGAGCTCTTCGATATGAATCCAAAGAAACTTGAATCACTCAAAACAGATATCATATTCCCGATATCACATTCTGTTCATTTTCCCAAACAAGTAAAAAATTTGTAGGTTGGTTGCAGGTACGTTGACTGTGCATTTTGTACGCTCAAGTATCAGGACAACATGAATTATGGTATTAGGGACAAGAAATTGGTCTATTCGTGTTGACAAGCCCAGAGATGTAGCCCAGGAGGGGTGAACTCCATCAACAAACCTTTTGTCTTGCTCTTCATTATGCCTACATGGATTATGTGTTGTTATATTCTTTATGTTAAGTTATATATGAAGACTAATTCATGATTTGAAGAGATATTGGAAACATGTTTGTTTCAAGACCCATTTTTAATCTTGCAAAGCGTCGACACGTCCTAATTTTTGTTTTATTTGATTTTGGAAAAGAGGAATAAAGTGCCTAGAGATTCTTCAAACCAGTGTCAAATCGAAGAGCTCACTGATCTGAATCCATATCAACTTGAATCGCTCAAAATTGATATCATATGCTCCTGTTATCGTGTTCGGATAGTTTTCCCAAAGAAGTAAAAAATTTGTAGATTGGTTGCTGGTACGCTGACTAGGCAGGGTGACTGTACATGTTGACTAGGTTTCTTGGACCAATGGTAGGCTGCCACTTGTCCTCTTCGGATTGGATACCCTAATCAAATTACACCACCAATCCAATTTCCCTGATACCATAATTCATTATTAAGTATCAGGGTAATCTTATTAGGTGCAATTGGATTACCTGTTTGAATTATGCTCTCCCAAAGTTTCTTCTGCTAACTAACCTAAAAACTACACCCATTTGTTATACGTCCTATGAATCCGCCTTTTCCGGGCATGCTGAGCAAAAATTTCTCCCGGCACCAGCAAGATTCACGCTGAAATTAGTGCATTATGTTGTCTCATTTAAATGTCCAATGGCCCCCCGTGAGCGGAAAAATTGGGTCATATGGCCCTGCGGCCGAGGGCCAAGGCAAACATCCCACCCCCATTGTCGAAGTTCCCGCTCTTTTTCACTGGGTCATATATGGCACCATATAACCTGGGATTATCCCCAATTTAAAACGCCCAACTGTTAAACCCTTCACGCCACATGCCCTTGGTCGTATGGTTGGTGATAAAATCGTGGACTAGTCCCAATGCTTCCGCCGAGCTCCACTCTGCCCGCACAATGGTCCCATGCCCTGTGTTGTGACCATGGGTTGGGATTTACTCTAGTCCCTATCGCCAAATTTGTCCCCGATTTCACTTGAACCCATGGAACCCCGACATGGGCATATTCTCAAGCCCCCAACTATTCCACGCTCTGGGCTTTCAGTATGTGGGCATATGGTAGGCTGTGGGAACTAAGCCTAGTGCCTTTTCCCAAGCCCCCCTAGCTATTAGTTCTCATCTCCCAGATTGAGCTTACATGCACTCCATGTGATATGGGGTTAGTCCCCACAGTTCTGCCCTAGAATCTATTGGTGCATAGTGCATTTAGGTTGTGGTTCAATGGTTGGATAACGTTGGTGTCAGAACCATGGGTTGTGGCTAGGCACACACCCTTGGCTCCATGTCTTTGGTCCTGTGGGTGTAGGGTGACCAAGGGTCAGGGCTTAGCCCCAACCCCATCCCCCAAATACACAATACATAAATGCTAAATAAATGTGGGCCACTATACATGTTAAGAACCACCCCGACAGTGGAGCAATAATGCTCTATGATGCCAGTCCATAGGTCATGCGGTCAATTCTCGGGGAGGCCTGTTCGCCCATAAAAAAAAAAAAATCGATGCATTATTGGGAGACCATGTGGCAACCCTCCATTGGCCCACGTGGCATCCATTCATTTTACCATGTAACACACATTCAACCACCAATAAAAACACAATAGAATTCGACCAATATATAGAGGACACTTGGTAGCCAATCATTGGCCTAAGAAATCCATTCAACATGTCCAGTCACCCTACCCAGCCAGCGTACGCACTATTTGACTGCTTAGTCAACAGTCTTGAAACCAACCTGCAAATGTTTTACATGTTTGGGAAAATGATCAAAACGTGATATTGGGAGAATATGATATTGGTTTTGAGCGATTCAAGTTGTGTTGGATTCAAGTCGTCAAGATCTATGCATTCGTATAGGTTTTGAGCACTTTTGAACACTTTGATTTTTAGCACTTTACTAATCCCCTGGATCACTCCTCCCAACTAGAAGCTTGTGGATCTCCAAAAGACTATTTTCAGTCAACAAAAAGATGAGGGTATAGTTCCCTCACCGTTCCCTTTTCAATCCATTTGGTTTTTCCTGGTGTTGTCTGGTTTTGTACCTTTGAACCCCATATGAAGGTGCTTCCCATTCCTTCTTCTTGAAGTTCTTGTTTCTCTGTCAAGGATAGGATCTTGTTGCAATTCTTCAAGATATTTAGAAGAGAAAACTTCTATTAAATAAATCTGAAAATTCTCTCCTACGTCTTCAATCAAAGGAGGCTTACCCAATTTCAAGTTATTTTCACCTCGAAGTTTTTCTTTGCTGATGAAAATCCTTACTTCATTTCCAAACTTAAAATTGTGGTCATCATGAAGCTTATCATGTCTAGCCTTGTTTTTGGCTTGACTCTTCACCAAATGTGATCACTATCACCATGCACCATTCTTCCTCAAAGCTAAAACAGTATGATAACCATAAGAAGATTTATTAGAACTAATGTTCCCTTTTCCAAGTAGCTCTTGCATCTGCTTCTTGATTCCTACATTATCTAACACTGGCATCTTGTTCAAACCGATGTTCAAGAGTGATGCATCCTGCTGCAAATGAACTTCATGTTGTTTTCCTCTTTTAAGAGGAAACATATTAGATCCCTGAAACATCTTATCATATGTATTAGCAACTTCAACTAAATCTGATATTAATGTTGCATCACATTCTTGTAAGGATTCAGATTCATCAACATCTTAATGTTAAATCATCAACAATGCAAGATTCTGACTAGCATTTACAAACCTCTTCATTTGTCCAACATTCACAAGAGATAAATTCAACTTCTTTATATGTTCTCTAACATTGTACTCAATACCATCTTTAAACAAGTGATACTTGTTCTCAGGGTGATGAAAGATGGATTTCCTGTCAAATAAGTATGGGCTTCCCAAAACAATCCCACAAATGTCAAGTGGTGCCACATCAAGTTCTACCTCATCAATAAAATTTGCATTGATGGAAAATCTAAGTATGCATTTTCTTGTCACTTGCAACTTGCCATTGTCACATACCCAAGCCAAAGGATAAGTTTTAGGATGAGGAATTTTTATCTTGACGGGGCTTGGACCCAGATTCAGTGTTAGTTGCGCTAACCAACAAAACCCTACACTACCGGCCCTTTTGGTAACAACCTGCTTAACGCGGGCTGCAGTCTCACCCAAGGCAGTATTGGGGGATGCTAGAACCAGGTTTCTGCATCCATAAGGCTATGTGATGTGGGATTAGGGCATTTCTTTCATTTCAGGCCTAATCTGACCTTCGTAAACCCTTATCCATGAAATCACAAAACTTAAGCGATTTTCAGTTAAATAGAGTTATGAACTTCGCGTAAACGTCTAGTCATGCATAAAATAACGTATAATAGTAGATCTAGATCTTCGTGGAGAATTTAAGACAAAAATACATATAATTGGTATTCAATTGCGTGTAATTACATAAAACACACAAGTATATAAATTGGACACAGAATTGTTCAAATATTATTTATTACTTCAGATATTCCATATGCAAACTTTCCAGATCCTGCGCACACAGCTGCAAGGTCCCGCACACTTAGTTACAACTTACTAAGGTCTTCGCACACTCAACCGCAGGAGCTTTCCCCTTCGCCAAAAATATAGGAATATCGTACATTTACAGACTCAAAGCATATAAAAATTCCATTCTCCTCATTGATTAATTCCTTACACTCACTAAAACACCCTTTTATATACTTTTCCCCATTACAATACTATGGTTTGTAAACCATGGTCGGAGCTCCAAAAAATACAAAAACTAAGGGGCTTTGACCTTCCTAAAGCCGATTGACTCCTAGTGATTTTCCCTACTCACGCTTTGCTCCTCAAAATGCAGAGATTTTACAATATCTTATAAAAAATTGACCCAGGGGACCCCGTCCCAATAGGCCCCCAACACAAAGATGTGACTTGTCCCTGAGTCACTCTGTTGGTATATCCTCAACATGTGCTTTGAAGCTACTGAATTTTGACTTCAAGGCTTGAAGTTCTGATGTACTCTGTGCGGCAGCCTGCCAAACCTCTTCAACTAACTTTCTTGTCGTTGGCCTTACAACTGCTAAAATCATCGTCCTCTGCGTCTTCTAAAGGGATTTTAATTTTATCTAGATGTTTTGTGATAGTTGGCTTGCCTCATCGGCCCATGGTTGCATCCTTGCTTAAATGATAGAGTCCTTCCGATGTAGCTCATCAATCTAAGTCTGTATGAATTTCTCTTCTTGGATTTTGGTGAACCTCTACATAGGTGCTAAGGTTTGTGATGTCACCCTGATCTCATCAAACTACAGTTTCTTTTCGCAGATGTTAGCTTCAAGTTTTTGTAGGTGCAGATCCTCCTACAATGAGGCCCACATTTCCATTGTACTTTCAAAATTTTGGCTGCAGTTGTTAACTACAACGGTAAGAATTTCCATATCAGCTTTAATAGCAGCCTCACGCTGCTCTAAGACTTCTGGAGGGGTGGTAGGTTGCAGCTACATCTGAAGCTCGGAGATATGCAGTTGCAGCTCAAACCAGACCTTTCCTACCTCAGCCTTAGATTCTTTTACTATGGCTTCCATCTGCTATAAGTTCTCGGCCAAAGTTGCCTCTGCTAGAATCTAGATCTCTTGAAGCTCACTACATACATGTGCTATTGTCGCCTCCAACTGTTGACCGTTCGCAACAACCTCTTCTCGCTCCTTGAGCACCTGCGCCTTTTCCTCAAACATTTGCTAGTTATTAGTCTTAACTTCACTAATAACTCGCAATGCTTGTTGTTCTCGAACCCTACGCTCATCTGAGACTCCTTGATGCAGCTCATGTAATGACTAAAAGGGGAGCTTCTCAAGATTAAGGCTCAAGTTCTTCAAATGTAGTAAGTGTTCCCTGTCTTTGGAAGTGTCAACATGTAATTATCCCTCTAGCAACTACACTATGCAGAGGTTTGTGGTGAGTTCTGCTTGTGAGGCTGACATGCTCGATTGACCCATGCTCACTTGACCCACGCTTGCTTGTAGAACACTGGCCTGTACCTGCAATTCCTGAAGGCCCTGTTGGACCTTCATCAAGATGGATTGGTATCTCTCTTCTTCGTTCCCCCAGATTTCCTCCATTGCTGATCGGACAGTATCCCCAATTTCACCAAGATCCCCCTCCATAACGGCCTATGGCTCTACGCTAGTGGACTTGTCTTATTTTTGTTTCTTCTGCGCTCTGCTTTTGCTGCTTCTTGATAATGAACTGAGACTCGAAATCCTCCATGCCCAAAAAAGGGTCTTCTCCACCCTCTTCCTCCTTGACAGTTTATGTGTCAACTGTTCGCTTTGTCTCTGGCATAGTGGTTTCCTCCAGGTCAATCTTGACCTTCTTGGGATCCTTCCTGGGATCCTTCTTCTTAGCCTATTTTTCTACAGCGGTCTTGCTTCTACCTGCTATTGTCATTGGCTCGGCTGGGTGAGCCAATCACTCGATCACTTACTGATGATAACCAAAATATGTTCTTCTGCTACCAGATATGGCAGCACATTCCACTCTTCTATCAAATCCTTCTTGGCACAGATATAGACATTGTGAAAATCGGCCTTGAACTTTGCAACATCACGACACTGAGCAAATAGGGAAGGTGATAACCACAGTCATTGATTAATCACCATGCTTAAATTTTTTTCCAAACAAAACCCAAAACATCTTATTCTCCATGGCCCTTGTAGGGTCCTTGGATGCCCATAAAAAGGAATATCAAGAAGCTTCACGGATATTTGGATCCACCACATGGAATTATGATTCCTTCGGTGCTCTCCAAGCAATTAACGCAATTAGAAGTGATGACCATGCATAATGGAACGACTTTCCTTCTTCCTCTGCTTCGCAACAGACATCCATAAATTCCTGGCTCAGGTACCTTTCCCAGTTGAATTGGACCGCTTGGCTACACTATGAGGCCAAGGACACAACAAGGGCTGACACTTCATCCGCGCGCACTTTCTCATAATCTTCCCGATAAAAATAGAGGCAGAAACTGCACAGCCTCATCATTGATAGATCTAACATCATAGCCCCACGACTTCTTGATCAATCCAAAACCACTCTTCATTTGATCTACTAGTTCCTTCTCCCGTGACTTGCGGACAAAAGCATCATCCGGATTTGCCCCCTGATAGGGCAGCGCAGTAATTTGTTTGATTAGCATATCATCAATAGGGATGGGATATCCTATCCATAGGCACCCATCATGGACTAGCACCAACAACTAGCACACACAAATAGTGTTGATGATACTATGCCTGAAATGGAGAACATACAGTATGTTCAACAAACCCGCACACTCAATTCCAGCAGCCCACTTCATAGGTTTTATTGTAACATGATTAGTTTTGATAACTTAACTTTGCTGATATAATAGGTTTTAATCGTTTATAAATAATAAATGGGTCTGCAAGAGTAAATGCGCCCTCAAAATGTAAATTTAAGTTTCATTAGCTGGTTGATTTAGTTAATCATGCATTTAAACATGATTAAATGATGTAATAAAGTAAATTCAAACATGGTTTACAAATTGATGAGAACTAATTTTAAAAAAATGAAAGACGTTTTTTTTTATAACATCCTCATGTACAAAAACCTCTCTCAGTTTTGTAACAGCTATTATGGATTAGGAGATGCAAATGCATCTTTAAAGGAATGTTTTCAAAACATTTCATGTTTTATTCACCGTTTTGCAGAGGATAGTGTGACTAAAAAATGATGAATATTTGGAAACTGGAAGAGTTTTTGGTTCATAAGATTCTAGAATACAAAAGCCTATCTCACTTTTCACACAGGTGTCTTGGGTTGGTATATACACTCTCATCATGTTTAGCCTATTTTTCTGACTATGCAATGTCATGTTTAAGCCACCTTTTTGCAAAAACTATTTTGGATAACCAGAGATGATTCTTGAGAAACTGAAGGAGGTTTGCATTACTAAGATGCTAAAGTAAAATAACCTACTTCATATTTTACTCAGCTATTACATAATCAGAGATACAAGTACATCTTCACAACCTACTTTTCGAACTATGTAAATTCCTTTTTAGACATAGTTTTATAGAAAGTATTGTGAACAACTGGAGCTGACTTTTGGGAAACTGAAGAGGTTTATCTCAATTAAATATTCATATACAATAAAATCTCTCAATTTTTACAAAACTATGTCGGATTTATATATACAAAGGCATGATTGGACCCTATTTTGCAGGATTTCGGGAGGAAAATGCTCAAAGACAGTTAAGCCACCTCATCAACTAAGAGTTGCAATTCAATTCGAATTTCTCTTTTTTGTAAAAAACATGCATAATGATACTGCCAAGTAGATACATTAGTTTTTAATGTCCTATATTTCAGTTTTATTTGTGTAAAATAGTTTAAGATATTTGTAAACAACTCTTGATATTTTTTCAAGATATTGTAGTTTGGAATTTGTATAAATACTTCATCAATTGAAGTAATTGTGGTGGGATTTTGATGCCAAAACTCTTAACTTTTTAATAAATATTTTGTTTTATTTTTTATAATGAAAGCCTTACAACTCTAGTTTTGACATAATTTTGTGCTTCGAGTATGTTTTTCTAGATTTTCGTATCTTATTTCTACACATGATAAAAGTGTTTATAAGAAGGTTTGCAAAATCATTATCTTTAGAAAGAGATTTTTTTATTGGATTGTTTGTTCATCATAACTCCTCTTTAATTGGTTTTGTTTTGTGCTTTCTGACAGCCATTAAAAGATATTAGCTTATTAGACTATTTGTTTGAAATAGCTCCTCTTAGAATTGATTTCAGTCTGGCCATTCTATTTCCCTTTAAACCTATTTTGTTGCGTTGTAGAAATATTCTACACGCATCCCAATCTTCCTAGTGGTCAAGTAATCGTTCTTGCTACTCAATTATTAGGAATCTCATTACATTCTTCTACCAAATTCCTATAGAAATCAAGTCGTTCTGTGAGGTTGGAGGCTGACACTTTCAAAAGGAACCCTATGAGAGAGCCTTTAAATCATGAGTAAGTATTATCATTGATCACCAACCACCCCCAATTAAAACCATAAATCTGGCCATTGTGTTTCAAAGGTTGTTGTTTAGTGATAGGTGAACAACGTTAAACAGAACCTCATAACAACTGAGGGAGCCCCCTCTGGTTCAAGGGCTAGCTTGAACCTAAAGGTTGGTTGAGTTGGTTTCCTAGCGTAGTTTTTGCAGCCAAGGACTACATATGGGAAACAGGTACAATAGGTTCAACATGTGTGACACCTGCTTCTTCATAATATATGTATTTGAGGTACTGGTTGGGCTCAAACTAGGGATATTTGCTGTGAACATTTAAATCCCAATCTTCCATCTTTTGGGATGGTATCCAGGCCAATAATTCACCCTCAATAGGTATGTCTTCAAGTAACAATGGAGTGAAAACCTGATATTTAACAGCATCTGGATCCTTCGTGACCTTAGATGTTGACTTCTGTGGTGGAATATATGGAGGAAACCTGGAAACAAGTTCTATGTATTCTGCACTGATGTTTTCAAAGCCACCGGCCAAGTCCTCTGCATCTAAGCCCTCTGATTCCATTGGTTGTTTGTTCTTATCCATTTTACCCTTTTGTCTCTGCTCGGTTGGAACTTTCTACGGCAATTGCCAAATCGGGGTCTGCTGCAGCTTTTTCTGCTTCTTAATTTGTATTATTGAGGCAGCAGGCTGCCATCTAGGGGATCTCGGTATTGTAGTATGGGCAGGATGTGTAGCAGTCATGATATATCCAAGGCCTCTCTGTAAGAATTCCCTTTCTAATTCTGCCCAATTCCACTCAGACATCCAACAATTCTCGTGACTCACACTTAGGCGCAAAACCACCAGATAAGCTCTTTGAAAGAAAAGTGTCTGAATGTGGAGTGGGGTGTCATATTTATAACCCAATTCAAATTCAAATTGTTTGTTCCCCCTCAAATCTTCTTCATAAATGTGAATTTGGCAACGAATTTTCCCAGATTTGCACCTTAAATGTATTTCAACCACTCCTTTTAACGGAAAATCATTGTCAAATCAATTGTATTTATTCCAACGGTCACTTTCTAGGTAGGCTGCATGGAAATCCTCCTTGTGGCATAGCTACCTCGTCATAGCTTCCACCAACGCCATCTTCCAAAACATCGTGCAAGCATCCTTCTTCGATAAAACTTTTCCTCAACAAAGTAGTTTATAATCCTGTGCTCTCTCGCAACTGCCAGAAGCACTAAGACTTTCCTGTTGTCATGTAGTCATTGTACAGGGGCGGGGTCATCCCTGTAAACCTTTAATCTACTCCCATTAATTGTACCAGGAAATACTTCCCCATTCAGATTCGCGAGCTGGATTGTGCCACTATCCAAAATATCCTTAATTACATACGGTCCTAACCAATGCATTTAAAATTTTCCCGGAAATTTGGTAAACTTTTTGTCATACATCAGGACCAAATTTCCATCCTTGAAAGTGCGTTGCTTAATGTGATGATCATGCCATGCCCTTTATCTATCTTTTTGCGCCTACTGATGAAAGCCAGCCAAAAAGCGGTCTTCCTTTAACGCAAGTAGTTGTGCTAGGTGTTCCTCAATTACGTTGTGATCTGCCATCTCGATTACTATTGCAATCCTTAGGTTGGGCCCTATGTATTCCATCGGCATTATTGCTTCTTGTCTATAAACTAGTCGAAAGATTTCCCAGTCAATTTCTTACAATTTGTCCTATATGCCCATAGAACCGCTAGTATGTACACATCCCAATCATTCCTATTAACGTAGCAGACCTTTGTAAGGGCATTCTCCAAGATCTTGTTGAAAGCTTCAACACTGCCATTCACCTGGGGATGATATGTCGTACTCTTCTAATGGTACATCTGGAACTCTTCTGTTAAATTTGCAATTGTCTCATTCAGGAAATGTGAACCTCTTTCACTCATCAAAATATTCAGGCATCCAAACCTTGACTGAATAAACTCGAATATGAACTTCACAGCAATGTTTGCGCTACAATCCTTCACAGGTTGTGCCTTGGCCTGCCTAGTTAAGTACTCCATCGCAGTGATAGGATAGATCCCATCTTCTTCCCCAATGGTTGGATAGGTCCAACGAAGTCAATTGCCCACCATCACAATGATAGGATAGGTCCCATCTTCTTCCCCAGTGGTTGGATAGGTCCAACGAAGTCAATTTCCCATTTCTCAAATGCTTGTAGTGTGACTTGTGGATTTAATGGAAGTTCATCCCTTCACGATGGTCTCTCAATCCTTTGACACACATCGCATGCACTGCAGTATTCCTTGGAATCTTTATGTACCGTCGGCCACCATAATCTTGTTCGTAGGATCTTCTGTGTAGTTGCCTTACCTTCATATGTGCTTCAGCTATAATATTGTGTCTTTCATATTTAGGCACATATCGGCGTAGAACTTCATCCACCCCCATATTATATAATTTCCCTACAATCACAGAAAAATCTAGAGCTTGGGAAACTAATTCCTTCTTTCGTTGTGTAGTACAACCTTCAGGAGCTATGCGAGTAGATAAAAATTGAATAATGTCTGCAAAGTGCTCATCTGCAACCCTGACAGCAAAGAGTTGTGCGTCAATTAATCCTTCATCAATATTTGTAGGCTCTTTGCCATTATCGATCTTAGAGAGGTGGTCCGGTCCAAAATTCAATATCTTGGGCTTCACTATCACTTCAAAATCATATTCCTGGAAAAGGAGCAACCATCTATAGATTCCCCCACCCCCAACACAAGCTTATTGACCAGGCACTTCAAAGTAGAAGGGTCTGTGTACATCTTGAAGTGTGCACCTAACATATAATGCCTGAACTTTTGTAGTGCATAAACTATGGCCAATCCTTCGCACTCTGTGGTTGAGTAATTCTTCTTAGCCTTAGATATTTTTTCACTGGAGAAGGCAATCGGGTGATCAACATCTCCTGCCCCTCATTGAGTTAAGACGACTCCCAATGCTATACAAGACGCATCCACATGCACATGAAATTCCTTCTTCCAATCCGGGAATACTAGGATTGGCGATGTAATCATCCTTTCCTTCAGAGTATCCAATCTCTTCTAACAATCATCATCCTAGCAAAACATAGCATCATTTTTTAACAACTCCATGGGCACAGTGATCTGTGTGTATGCCTTAATAAACTTCTTATAGTACCCAGTATGACCCAATGTCGCGCGTAACTGATTTACTTTCCTAAGGGGCTTCAGATTGATAATTACGGTTATCTTAGTAGGGTCTACCATCAATTCCTTCTTACAGACAACATGACCTCACAATATTCCATAAGGTACACAAAAAATGCATTTCTTCAAGTTAAAGGAGATCTGATACTTCCTACATGTATCCAACATCAGGCACAAACTAGAGACATGTTTCTTGACCATCCAAAACATTGTCAAATCATTGAAGTAGTCTTCCAAAAACTTATGAATGAATTCCTTGAATGTTGCAACAACCACCCTTGATAAAATCGAAGGAGAAGTTTTTAGTTGAAATGCATGGTTGTATATTGGAACGACCCTCATTCTGTAGTAAAGGTAGCCTTGCTTCTATCCTCTGGCACAATCTTAATTTCATGTTATCCCGAGAATCCATCTATAAATGAATAAGCTTCATGTCCTCCAACATTCTCAAGAAATTCATCTGTAAATAGTGTAGGGAATGGATCATGTACTCATGCATCGTTTAACTTCTGCAGATCTACACAGATCATGATATCACCCTTCGTTTTCTTCTCTTGGACCACCATAGGACTAACCCATTCAGATTCTTCTACAGGCTCAATTATTCTGATTGGGAGAATCTTATCTAGTTCCTCCCTTACCTTTTCCATGTATTTGGGAGTCAACCGATATGGGCGCTGCTTAACTGGCTTCACACCAAGTCTCAAATTGACCTTCATCATACCCAAATCTCCTACTATCCCTTTCAAGTCAAAGAATTTAGTTGGAAATAAATCCTGATATTCATGTAATAATTCAATGACCATATCCATTGTGTCTTCATCCCAATTGTTGCTAATGTTCGCAAATTTTAGTTCTTATGAACCAATGTTTACATGTTTTGTGCACACCGTAGTGAAATATCTGGGATGTCCACATTAGGTCCACCAACTTCACGTTGTCCCTCTGATTCAGGATTATTAATATTCCACGGGTCCTCATCACCTTCTTCCACCGTGACATTGTAAAATTCTAAAGCATGTTGTAGTTACATACTCCAGCCAGGTTGTACCCATGTGATAGACTCCACAGGTGTTTGGAAAGATTACTGCTTTAATTTATTGAAGTGCTTCATCAATGCATTTGAACCCATCTTTGAAACTAAATGTAAATAAGAAAATTTCCTTCATCTCATCCCAATCAGTGGTCCCGTGTCGCAGCTCCATCTCTAAATACCAGTTCTTTGGGATAACATCCAAGGTACGAATAAAGATATGCACCCACTCAGGTTGAGGTATCTCACCCCACACCTTAGTCCATCGAGCCAGATGTTCGCGCGGATCATCATTCTCTGTGTATTTTTTAGTGAGTCAGGTGTTTGCATAGCCAAATCTTAATCGCATCATTCTACAATATCCCTTCCAGTCATAAAAATTATCCTTATGTGCACCCCACCATATTGCAGGCGTAGCTCTCAATGCTAGATCTAAGGCCTCGAACCAATGTTCCTCTAGTACATCCCTTTCAAAATGGTCAAGAAATATATTGACATCATCCAAGCCATCATAATAGGGTAACTTACATACCTTAGTAGATATACAGTGTAGCAACTTTGTAAGCCGATTACATCGCAGTGTAGAGACCTCATGCAACCGATTCTATCAATTTTCTAACTCTTTGTCTAAGTCTAATTGGCAGGAACTGTCCTTCTCCCATCTGATCCTTCCATCCGCAGTGGGACTAATCCAATCTTCATTTCTCGCAATTAACTTATATATTTTCTCAGTGTCTTCATCTTCATAATAGTCACGGTTCATTTATGTGCATCGTGCACCTTCAGCTGGATCCAACGGGACAATTACTCGAAGCTCATTCTTTTCAAATACCATGATTCACTTATTTAGGTTAATGATTGCATTCATGTCAAAGGCCCAATCAATCCTGAGCAACGTTGGGTATGGATTCCTATCATCAAATATCTCAAGAACTTAGAAATTTACCACTGCTCTTACGCCTTCAATATTGAAAGTTACTCCATGTAGGCGACCCATTGGAATTATTTTTTGCTAGTTCGCCATGTGCAGTTGAATTGGCGACCACTGTAACTTAGAATTTCCCATACATTCCAAAGTTTCCTTCAGCAATATGTTGGCATCAGAGCCCAAGTCTAGGATTACCTAGTCCATTTAAAAATCACCAATATGCACAGTCAACTGCATCTCCCTATCAGTTCTCTTCTTGTTTCGATTCACCTTATTGACTGTGCGATGTTTAGGTAATGGCTTATCCTTGCTGGCACAGTTATCTATCAGCCCTTGTAGTCCTTATACTTCCTTCTGATCCCATAATAACTTCATGCATGTCTACATAAATGATGGGATCTAAATATTGTGTCATAGTAGCTTCTTCAGGTTTCTCCTTCCGTGAATCTATCGGCATCTGGTTCTGAGACGTACAAGCACCTGGATCCATAAAACTCTTTCTTGCCTCCATGAATGTCTCTTTTTCTCTATGTAAATCAAGCCCAGTATTCTTCTCACTAGCTTTTCGAAACCACAAATATGACTCTCGATGTTTGCCTTAGACCGTGTCTTCACTAATGACTACACCACTTCACGTGACTATGTTGATACTGGGATTGTCTTCTCTTGGCTCAAATCTCACCGTCTGAATGTTCTGCATCAATTTTTGGTTCTTCTTCTAATGCATCTTCACTATTAAGATCGGGCAATCTTTTATAACATGATCAAATTGACGACAATACTGACAAGAAGGGTGCATTGGATTTTGACAGTCACACACAAAGTGTCCTAGTTCTCCACAGTTTAACAAATAATCTATCCCCGACCTCTTCCATCTCCTCCTCCTCGTCCTCTTCCCCATCCTAGGAATCTTCTGCGAGTTTTAGTTGAGCCTTGATCATTGTTCACATGGTTTTCATCCTGCATTTTATACATCAGAGTCATGTCCATAATTAGTTCATAGCTTCAACAATTCCTTTCATCATAACCAACCGAATTAAAAATGTTACAAAAGAGTTGCTTTGGAGACTGTATAAACTTTTGTAATAGGGAACAATTATATGTCGAATGTTGTCTTGATACTTGGCAAATGCTACACCAAGTACTTGAACCAGTGCTTGATCCAGCAGAAGAATCTAGCTTCAGTGGGTTAGGACCTCCCACAGCTATATACTCCCTGAATACAGGGCACTGATCCTTATGATGACCTTCAGCCTTGCACTTCGTGCACCAAACTTCAGAATGTGCTTCCGATTCAACCTCCTTTCCCTTCTTCAGATCCTGCAACTCCATATGCCAGCTTTCTAGTTGCAACTGGATCTACTGAAATCCTATATTCATATCTTGGATCGATGAAGCTTCTAGCTTCACCACGATTTCCAAATCTTCTGCCTGAGACCCAATCTTCTGCTAAGATCATGGCAATCTTAAGTGAGGTAATAACGAAGCTATATACCAATCCTTATGTTGTTTATCTGAAATTTGAAGGTTAGCTTGGCTCGGAAAGCACTTTAGTCACTGATCTATATCCCATGCAGTCTCATTAACCCTATGTTTGATCTCCTTGATTTTGGTCACACATTGAGCTTACGACTTCGGCTTCCTAAATTATGCATTCAACGCATCCTTCGTGTTAGCTAACGAAGCAGTCAGATGAGTTTTACTATATTTGATGTACTAGGTAAGCGCTCTATCCTGTAGCATTGTAACCAATTGCACTTTATTCATGTCATCATCGTTGATCTATTTCGCTTTCCACATAGCCTCTGTGACAAACCAAAACTGATTGAGATCCTTTGATCCCTCACCCCTAAATACAGGCATTTTTATTCTATTCACCATACTGAATGGCGGAGGTGGAGGTGGAGGCGTAGGTTTAGGTGTAGGTGTATGAGGCAGATATGGAGGTGGAGGTGGATGTGTAGGTGTAGGTGTATGAGGCGGAGGTGGAGTGGATGGATGTCGAATTCCAGAAGTACCCCAATCTATAGTCTACGCCACGCCTTTGGGCGTACTAGGGCTACTTCTTTCTTCTTCGCTTCCAAAATCTCACAGTAGAGGGTTGTATTCACTCTTGGCGAATTTGTCTAAATCTACTCTAAATGAATTTCCACTTCATGTAGATCTAGTCTAACCCCTCTTAAACATTAAGGTAAAGGCATAATCCATTTTTCACACAAAAGCATTTTAATCCATGCTTTTAGCGACTTTAGGTACTTACCCCTCGGACCTTTGAAGAATCGTTGTTCAGCTTCGCTATAAGACACAGATATATCTATTTCAAATTCAATGATGAAACCGCCCAAGATATTATCAATCCAGTGATCAATAGCCCTTGCAGCCTTACAATCATAACCTTTAAGACGTTTGACTAAATTTGGAGTCCATACAATAGGATCATCATGCTTCCAAGTAGGTTCATTATCCCCTAATTTAGATAGCCACTTGTGTAATTCACAAGGGAACATCGAAATTAAAATTTCATGTACTTCTATGTGGAGATACCTCTATAACCACTTTTCTTTTGACAAGCAAGGATTTCGATTCTCCTGAGCTGCAAACTCGTGCAACTTCAAATCTATCAACTTCTCGATTTCCTTCTTAGTTGGTATCAACTTACACCACATCACACATCCTAGTCCCAGAAAAAGAACCATTTTTTGGCTTAAGGGGGCTTGGACCGAGGTTCATAGTTAGTTGCGCTAACCAACAAAACCCTACATTGTCAGCCCTTCCAGCAACAACTCGCTTAGTGCAGACTGCAATCTCACCTAAGGCGGTATTGGGGGATGCTAGAACCAAGTTTCTGGCTATGTGAAGTGGGGTTAGGATGTTTCTTCAGTTTCAAGCTTGATCTGACCTTCACGAACACGTATCCATGAAATCCCCATACTTAAGCAATTTTCAGTTAAACAGAGTTATGAACTTCGTGTAAACGTCTAGTCATGCATAAAATAACATATAATAGTAGATCCAAATCTTCGTGGAGCACTTAAGACAAAAATATAGATAATTGGCATTCAATTGCCCGTACTTATAGAAAACACACAAGTATATAAATTGGACACATAATTGCTTGAAATATTCTTTATTACTTCAGATTTTCCATATATAAACTTTCCAAGCCTTGCGCACATAGCTGCAGGGGCCTGCGCACATAGTTGCAGGGGCCTGCACGCAGCTACGGACTTACCAATGTCTCCGCGTACTTAGCTATAGGAGCCTTCCCCTTTGCCAAAAATATAGGAAGATCGTACATTTACAAACTCAAAGCATATGAAAATCCCATTCTCCTCATTGATTAATTCCTTAGACTCACTAAGACACCCTTTTATATATTTTTTCCCATTACAATACCATGGTCTGCAAACCATGGGCGGAGCTCAAAACAATACAAAAACTAAGGGACTTTGACCTTCCTAAAGCCCCTTGAATCCTAGTGACCTACACTAGTCGTGCTCTTCTCCTCAAAATGTGGAGACTTTACAATATCTTATCAAAACTTGACACAGAGGATCCTGTCCCAACAAGAATAGTTTCCAAATTTAATTTCTTGATAATGTCTTCTGAAATGAGGTTTGCTTGTGAACCACTATCAAATAAAGTATCTACTTTGTTATATTTTGTGATGATTGTAATATGGAACAACTCTATTCTTTCTCTTTCATTTTTAGTTTCAAAAAAATTGCTAGAAGAACTAGTACTTGCAATTGAATCCTTACCTTTCAATACCATGGCTATGATTTTTGTTTCATTTTCAGAATTAGATCCTAGATCTTGTTGCGTAGTTGCAGAAATCTTGTCTCTCTTTGTTATTAAAATTTTTGGGTCTCATCTCAGGTTGAATTTTCCAATAGTGGTCTTCATCGTGGCCTTATTTAGAACAATGTTTACATGGAGTTTTTCTCCCTCTTTCTTGACTGAAGCATTATTTTTATTCTTGCCTTTGAATGTGGTACCACTTAACATTTGTGGGATTGTTTTGGGACCCATACTTATATGATAGAAAAGACATATTTCATTGCCATGAGAACAAGTATCTCTTGTTTGAAGATGGGATTGAGTACATTGTTAGAGCACATAACAAGAAGTTGAATTTATCTCTTGTGAATGTTGGAAAAATGAAGAGGTTTATAAATGCTAGTCAGAATTTTGCATTGTTGATGATTAAACATAAAGATGTTGATGAATCTGAAGCCTTACCAGAATGTGATGCAACATTAAAATCGGATTTAGTTGAAGTTGCTAATACATATGATAAGATGTTTTAGGAATCTAATGTATTGTCTTTTAAAAGAGGAAAACAACATGAAGTTAATTTGCAACAAGATGCATCACTTTTTAACATTACTTTGAACACAATATCAGCGTTACAGAATGCAAGAATCAAGAAGAAGATGCAAGAGCTACTTAACAAAGGGAACATTAGTTCTAATACATCTTCTTGTGGTTCTCCTAGTGTTTTGGATTTGAGGAAGAATGGTGCACAGCGATGGCAATCACATTTGGTGAAGATTCAAGCCAAAAACAAGGCTAGACATGATAAGCTTCATGATGACCACAGTTTTCAAGTTGGAAATGAAGTAAGGGTTTGCATCAACAAAGAGAAAAATCGAGGTGAAAAGAAATTGAAATTAGGTAAGCCTCCTTTGATTGAAGACGTAGGAGAGAATGTTCATATTTCTTTAACAAAAATTTTCTCTTCTAAATATCTTGAAGAATTGCAGCAAGATCCTATCCTTGTAAGAGAAACAAAAACTTCAAGAAGAAGGAACGGGAAGCGCTTCATCTGGGATTCAAAAGTAAAAAACTAGGAAAAACCAAATGGATTGAAAAGGGAAGGGTGAGGTAATTGTACCCTCATCTATTTGTTGACTAAAAATTGTCTTTTGGAGGTCCAAAAGCCTCAAGTTGGGAGGAGTGATCTAGGGGATCAGTGAAGTGCTCAAAATTCAGAGTGTTCAAAAGTGCTCGAAACCTATACCAGTGCATATATCTCGATGACGTAAATCCAAAGCAACTTGAATCTCCCAAAACCAATATCATATGCTCCCAATATCATGTTTTGGTCATTTTCCCAAATAGGGAAAAAAATTGCAGGTTGATTTCAGGATTGCTGACTGGGCAGTCCATACACTAACTGGGCAAGGTGACTAGACATGTTGACTTGGTTTCTTAGGCCCATGATTGGTTGTCAAGTTTCATCTCTATATTGGTCGAATTGTGTTTCATTTTGATTAGTGGTCGAATGTGTGTTACGTGGTCCAATGAATGGAGACCACATGGGCCAATAGAGGGCTGCCACGTGGCCACCCAACAGTGCATCAAAATTTTGTATGGCCAAACAGGCCTCCCGGAGAATTAACCACACGACCTATGGATTAGCATTACGACGCCTTACCACTTCACTATCGGAGTGGTTCTTAACAGGTATAGTGGCCCACATCTATTTAAAGTTTATGTATTATGTATTTCAAGGATGAGGTTTGGGCTAAGTCCTGGCCCCCCGCCACCCCATGCCCACAAGACTGCAGGTGGGAACCCAAGGGCATGGGCCTAGCCCTGGCCCATGGTTTAGGCATCAACGTTAACTAACCATCAAACCACAACCCAAATGCACAAAGCACCAACAAATTTGAGGGCGGAACTTTGGGGACTAGCCCCGGATCACATGGAGTGCATGTAACCTTAGTCTAAGAGATAGGAGCTAATAGCTGGGGGGCATGGGACAAGGCACCGGGTTGAGGTCCCATGGCCTACTATATGACCACATACTAAAATCCCGAGGCGTGGAATAGTTGGGGGCTTGAGAATAGGCCCAGGTCAGGGTTCCATGGGTGCAGGCGAAACCAGGGATGGAGTTGGCGATAGGGGCTAGATTAAAGCCCAACCCACGGTCACAGCACATGGCATGGGGCCATTATGCCCTTACCAATCCAATTACCACCTAATTAAATTTTAGATCTATTGGGTATTAGAGCACGAGCTGACCAAGTTGCAAGAATGGGCAACAAAAAGAGTCTTCAAGAGCTAGAGGAGCAGAATTTAGCTCTTCGGATGGAGAACATAGAATTGAGAAGGATGTTAGATATAGTTGAAGAGGAGAAGAGACACATGCACTTTGTTTTACATCAAGTGCTTGATGAGAAAGTTGCAGAAAGCTCTACTCATGTACCAGCAAGAGAAACCTCCAACATGAGGCTAGTTTGTGATCATGGTTCAAATAATGGTTTTGGACCATATGTGGAAGATGTTGCATGTGCATTTTGAAAACATATTCAAGAAGAAAATCATATTCAAGTGGATAAGAGTGGATGGATAGAGTCATCTACAAGTTGGCCATCATTGTCATCATCAAAATCTTATAAGATGAATGACAAATTTAAGGAGGTAATTAGCATCTCAAGTTCCAACCCTTTCATTTATATGCATAACAGCTCTTTGCAGCGTTTGAGCAACATGCCAAAGGCATAGGTATGAATTTTCTTTCCAAGATGGGATATGAAAGTGGAGGCCTCAACATAAATGGCTAAGGTATTACCAATCCAATTATGGTTGAGGAGAGACCAAAGTATATGGGATTGGGATATGGTCGAAGGGAGTTTAGGGAATGCTCCAAACAACTTGAGGTACATCAAACATCTAAGCATGAGATATCACCACCTTGTGACAACCATCAAAGCTACAACTCTAGAGACAAATTTAACTCTCAAGAGTGCTTTCCAATGCATGGAAATTTTGAATACTTATGGAATAAGTGCCCTTGTACATTTTGTGATGTTATTGACCATTATGTGGTTGTATGTGAGACACATATGATAATGGTTAAAAGTATGAATCAAATTTTATGCATCAAGCATAATGAATTTATTTCACATGAGAGAAATTTTGTGTCAACAAACAAGAAGAATATTTTTTGTGCTCATTGTAAGGTGCATGGACATGACACTGAACGATGTTGGAAGTTGAATATGGAACTTCGTTCAAAGAAAGGTAAAGAGATTATGATACATAATGCAAGGGAAGCAAGAGGTAGAAAAGAGGACTCTCCACAATCCTAAGCAGCCTTCTACACAAGATGGTGCAAGAAGAGAACCCACAAGCCTAGGAGAGGCCAAGTTTAGGTACACTTATTGTAAATTTGTTTTGTAAAAATTTGTAAATACTTGTTTTCATTACCTGTTTAGGTAATTTTGTAAAGTGAACATTCATTGTCACTATGTTCAACAAGTAGATTTTTTTCATTGATGTATGTATTGACTTGTTATATTCCACATGTTAAGGACTTTTTTGAATGTACAAGATTGCTTTTCAAAGTTGTCCACGAGTTTTCATATGTTCACTAGTACAAGTATTCGATTTGAAACTTGTATGAATTGAATCTTTGTTTTTAAGATTGTATAAGATGACTATGTATAGTAGGCAAGGTCAACCATATCATGGAAAATTTTACAATAGTGTACTTTTTATGTACAAGCTCAACTTGGAGACGTTAAAGCAAGTTTATTTTGCTTCTACATTCCTAGATGGGGTCAAGTTTGTCTTCAACAGTTTAAACTTCAATATGAAGTGTTTTTAGAGTTGTAAAACAATGAGAGTAGAGAGAATTTTGAGATTCCACTCATCGTTATTTTGTTCCTGTAGTAGCAATAAGAATGATGGCTCAATTCTTAATAGAACAACAAGTTTTCTTGAGGATGATAAGTGAAATGCCTTGATTGGGGCTTGAAGGGCACCAATTAAAAATTTTTCATTTTGGATTGATTTTTTAGGTATTTTTTAGTTCCATCCTCTTTATATTGACTAGGGAAGTAAACCCTTGGGGTCCAAAAGTTCCTAGTGGAGAGGTGTGATCAGGTGATTAATTTTAAGCTCAAAAATGAAAGTGCCCAGAAATTCTTTAGACCGGCATCAAATTGAAGAGATCGCCGAAATGAGTCCAATGCAACTTGAATCTCTCAAAACCGATATCATATGCTCTCGATATCGCGTTTTTATCATTTTCCCAAACAAGCAAACATTTTGCAAGTAAGCTAACTGGGCAGGGTGACTGGGCAATTTGACTGTGATTTTAGGCAAATGGTGGGCTGCTAATAAGCCTTAACGCATTGATCAAATTATGTTGAGTTATGATTGGTTGTTGGTTGTGGTTTCGTGGTCCAATGGATGGAAGTCACATGGGCCAAGGGATGGCTACCATGTGGCCTCCCAACGATGTATTAAAATTATTTTATGGGTCGAACTTCCCTCACAAGAATTGAGCATGAGACTGGTCGAGCAACATGGCAGCACCTTACTGCTAGGGTGCATGGTATTTCTTAACTACTATACGTCCCAAGTTATATTTAAATTTTATGTGGTTTTGTATTGGGGGACAGGGTCGGGGCTAATCCCTAGCCCCTGGTCACCACACTCCCACAGGACCGCAGGCAGGGGAACCAAGGGCACAGGCTTAGCTCTGACCCATGGTTCAAGGACCGGTAGTTAAAACCTAATGTGACCACAACACATATTGCAGTGCCAATCAACGGGGGACTAAGGAATAGGACCAACCCACAGACATATCCCCACCATGTAACTACAAGCCAGGAGCAGAGGTGTTAACAGTTTAAGTGCAGATTTTGGGGGACAACACTTGGTCATGAGCACACCCATATAACCACATGCCAATAATGGAGGGCTCAGTGGAGGTTTTCAACTGATGCAGAGTTAAGGGGGACAACCCCAAGGTCTTATGCAACCAACGTGATCACGCGCCAGGGTTTAGGAGCTCCGACAAGTAAGGTTGTTCGTTGGTAATTCATGTTGTCCTAATCAGATTTCCTTGATCATAGTCCTCTTTGCCACCTCTTATACCAATCCAATTGCACCTATAAAGGTACCATAATGTTGTAGGTGACAATTTTTACTAGTCTTGATTGAGAAGGTACCCCAAGGTGATATATGATGTCTCCTACCTATATAATCATGCTATGGTTGACATGTTATGTTGTTTTGAATTCAAGAAAACAATAATGGCAACAATTCTCATAATGGATCTATAATGCAAAAGAAGCCTTCTGTCATAAACTGAGAGATGGATGGATGAAAAATAACTATAGCGGGGATGATGAAAAAGGGGATGGATAGTCAAAGTAGCTTGTGACTCAAGCTTTGTAATGAGGGAAATGTATGTTGTTGAAGGAGCAGATGATTCTCCCTCTATTTGAGACAATCAAACTGCTCTAATTTCCCTGTAGTCTGCCCCCTGTTGAAGAATGTAACTAGTGCTAGTCTTCATAATTGTATTTGTCAAAAAAAAAAGAAAAATAATGTTTATTGTAAAAGAAAAATATTTTTGAAGCATCGGTTTCATGCCCTTTTTTTTATTTTCTAGGTCATAGCCTCCATTGAAGGCTTCTAGGTTTTGTCAAGAGTCAAAAGAGTCTTTGTCACATTTATTAGACCCTTCTTGGGTGTTTGTATCATGTAAAGAAAATTATTCTTGAGTCAAAAGTGTCATTTGTTACCTCCTCACCAAGTTAGCCCTATATTGATGAAGTTGGCTTAGATTAGGGTTGTTTGACCTAGCAGAAGCACTATAAATAGAGGCATCTCAACTCATTTGGAGATGTACAATCACAAGTTCAGTCTACAAGAGAAAGAGGATGAAAAAGAGAGTGAATTGCAGGAGAAGAAGACCTAATTCAAGGAAGAAGCTAAATCGAAATTTGGAGCATCTCTCTCTCACAGACGAGCGAGTTTTCTAGGGTTTATGTGCAAGTTGCAAGGGCCAAAATTTCTGTTGTAACTACTAGTCTGAAATTTTGTAGTTGGGGTACCAAAATTTTCAATCGAAAACAATATTTGAGGAGTTGACACTTTGAGGATTGGCAGAGTTTGTCTACATAAAGGAAGGGCTAACTTGGTGATTGGAGAAGAGTTGAACTAGGTTTTCCCCTAGATAGGGGTTTTCCCTCGTTGAGTGCCTATATCTTGTGTTTCTTGTTCTTGTGATCTTCATACATTTTGACTTGGAAACTCTCAATGAAATATAACATAATTAAGAAGTTAAATAATCCAACATACATCACAAGTAATTATCAAGGAAAAGAGGAATCAAACCCTAGTATCTAAATGCATTGATTTCTCAACATGGTATCAGAGCTAAGGTGATGAAAGGACTATTTGAAGATAGCTTTATTGGCTATCATTTGAAGGAAGGAAAGCAATCTTGGAAGAAAATATCACTCTCTCAATGGAAATTTGTTTGAAGATGGAACTCAATCTCTTGAAAATTGCAAGAAGCTTTGTTGGAAGATTCATCTACAATTTATCTAGGGGAGTCAAGGGTGGAGATTTTTGGCTATACTTACAAGTACACTTGATGATGAAAATGCATGGATTATTTATAGCATATCCTCAAGACACATGACAGGAGAAAGTGGACAACCACATACTCTAGCAAAGGGGTCATCATAACATGTAGTGGAGCTTGAGACAACAACAGTTATGTAGTCAAGGGCCTTGGATCTACATCATTAGAGCTAGAAAGTAGATGAAAGCTACATCTCAACAACATTCTCTATTTCCCAGGTCAAAAAAAGAATTTATTTTCCATTTCTTGTTTAGAAGATAAAGGAGATAGAGTTGTTTTTGTAGATGGTAAATTTTTGGTTTGGGGAAAGGATTCTAGCTTTTAAAAGGCAACAATTATTGGGATTCAAGAAGGAAGATTATATAGGGTTATAATACCATCTCCTTAAGCCTTTGTTCACATGGATATTAGTCTCATTGAACTTTGGCATAGAATATGTGGACATGGTCACTACAAGATAATACCCTCTCTAAGTCAAATGGTGAAGGGCATTCCTAACATCAAGGAGGACCATGAAGGATTTTGCAAGGGATGTAATTTGGGAAATAATACTAGGAAGCCTTTAACAAGTAGTGATACAAGGTATAAAGAAATTCTAGACCTCATTCATTTCGGTGTATGTGGACCTATGTCTGTTAAATATATTGGAGGCCCCCTATACTATGTGACCTTCATTGATGATCACTCTAGAAAGACATGGTTCTATATTCTCAAGTCAAAGGATGAAGTATTTGAAAAGTTCAAGGAATTTATATCTGAAGTAGAAACCCTAACCAAAAGAAAGATAAAGATCCTTAGATCCGACAATGGGGATGAATATACATCTAAAGAAGTTGGCATTAAGATGGAGCTCATAGTTCCCTACAATTCCGAACAAAATGGAGTAGCAAAAAGGAAGAATAGAACCATTGAAGAATGCATTAGAACCATGACATTGTATCAAGACCTACCAAAACTTGTATGGGGAGAAGAAGCCATGAAACCATATACATAAAAAAATAGAAGTCCCCATTGAATCCTTGATAATGTGATATCAAAGGAAGCATTCTTAAGAAGGAACCACATGTAGACCATCTCTGAAGCTTTGGATGTCCTACATACATTCATGTTCCAAAAGACAAGTGAAAGAAGTTAGACTCTAAAAGTATGAAAGGTATATTTGTTGGCTATATCCTTTCATCAAAGGCTTATAGAATCTACAACAAATACGAAAGACAATTTGAAGTTAGCATAGATGTTATATTTGATGAAAATCACACCTATAAAATATCCAAGGATATACCTCTTGAATGTAATGAAGAAGATGCACCACTATTAGAGAAAGAAAAATATCGAAAAGATACTCAGGATATGTAACATACATGAAAAAATTAATTGAAGAAAAACCAACTACCTTTGAAGAAGTTGCTCATCAAGAAGAATGAAAGAAAGCAATGTAATAAGAATATCAATCTATCATGAAGTATGGAGTTTGGGAAATTGTTCCTAGCCCTAGTGACAAATCTATTGTCACTTCAAAATTGATTTACAAGACCAAACATGTCCTTGATGGAATCATAGATAAATTATAAAGAAATATTTGTTGCAAGAGGTTTCTCTCAAAAAGGAAGGAATAGACTATGAAGAAACATTTGCTCCTAATACTAGATACACTAGTATTAGATCTTTAGTTTCTATAGCAGTGACTATGAGATGGAATATCCATGAAATGGATTCCAAAACAACCTTCCTATACGGAACCGTAGATGAAGAAGTATATATTGATCAACCGGAAGGCTTTGAGATAAATGGCAAGGAAACTCACTTTTGCAGATTAAAGGAAGCTCTATATGGATTGAAACAAGCTCTTAGGTCGTGGTATACAAGAATGGATGTCTATCTTCTAAGGATTCGTTTTGTCAAAAGTTTTGTTGATGAAAACCTATACATCAAGATATTGAAGAATGAACCAGTTATTATATTGTTATATGTGGATGATTTATTTGTTACATGTGTAGAGCGAAGAATTCTAGAATGTAAGAAAATGTTTGCAGCAAAATTTGAAATGAAATATATGGGACTCATGCATTACTACTTGGGCTTGGAAGTTTGGCAAAAACTCGATGAGATATATTTTGGTCAAGGAAAGTACATAATCAATATGTTACAAAAGTTTTGTATGATGGATTCCAAGCCTATGACTACTCCCATGATCACAAATCTAAAGAAGTTGAAAACTCTGACTCTAGTCTTGTTGATCCTACAAGTTATTATAAGTTAGTGGGATCTTTAATGTACTTAGTGAATGCTTGACCTAATATATGCTTTGTTGTAAACATTTTGAGTCAATTTCAGTTGGAGCCTTGTCATGACCATTGGATAATTTCCAAGAACATTTTAAGATACTTACGTGCAACTATTCATCACTGCCTAAAGTCTGATGAGAAGGAAGTTAGATTGATAGGTTTTATGTATTCCAACTAGGGTGGAAGTGAGACAGATGGAAGAAGTACTACCAGTGGTTGTTTCAGTTTGGGATCCGTAATGATTTCATGGATGAGTAGAAAACAAGATCCTATTGCTTTAAGTAGTGTTTAAGTCGAATATGTTGTTGCATGTGAAGTAGGAAAAGAAGCAATTTGATTAAGAAAACCCTTATCATATTTGTTTGGAGGGACACTAGATCCTACAGTGATAAATTGTGATAGCCAAAGTAGCATCAAGATGTTTGAAGACCCCCTGTTTCATGCCAGGACAAAGCATATTAACAAGAAGTACCACTACATTAGATGTTTGGTGTAGGATGGGGTCATGAAAGTACAAAATATTGCACAGATGAGCAGGTAGATGACATGTTGATGAAGTCTATTCCAAATAAGAAGTTTGAATATTTCCGGAGCATTATTAGATTGGCTGATATTACAAATTTAGTAATTAGGGAGAGATGAAGCATCTTGGGGCAACAGGATGCTTGGGAGGACATCTAGTCGGCCTATGATGATGTCTAGATCTCAAAGTAGGGAGGGTATTGTTGGTCTTGTGGAGCTTCGACCTTGGATACAATACCTAAATCCCTCGGTTGGTATTAGAGCTAAACCCTGATAGTACTGATAGAGGCTAAAGCTTGGAACACACCTTAGTCCCACTCAGTTAGATACCTTGGTCAGTTATCTAATTTGTAGCATTGTGTGTGCTATAACTATTCATATATTATGTCATTTTGATTTCATCCATGTACCTAGGTATATATGTAATTATGAATACCTCCCTAGTTAAGAGGGAGTGTTGAAGAATGTAACTAGTGTCAGTCTTCATAATTGTATTTGTCTAAAGAAAATAAAAAGAAATTTTATTGTAGAAGAAAAATATTTTTGAAGCATGGGCTTCATGCTCTTTATTCATTTTCTAGGTCACAGCCTCCATTAAAGGCTTCTAGGTTTTTCCAAGAGTTAAAAGAGTCTTTGTCACATTTATTAGACCCTTCTTGGGTATTTGTAACATGTAAGGAAAAATACTTGAGTCAAAAGTGTCATTTGTCACCTTCTCACCAAGTCTACCCTATCCTAATGAAGTTGGCCCAGATTAGGGCTATTCGACCTAGCGGAGGCACTATATATAGAGGCAACTCGACTCATTTGGAGACACACATTCACAAGTTCGATCTACAAGATAAAGAGGACAAAAAAGAGAGTGAATTGTAGGAGAAGAAGGCCTAATTCAAGGAATAAGATAAATCGAAGCTTGGAGCATATCTCTCTCACACACATGCGATTTTTCTAGAGTTTTTGGGCAAGTTGCAGGGGCCAAAATTTCTACAGTAACTGCAGGTCTGAAATTTTGTAGCGAGAGGGCTGAAATTTTGGATTGAAGCATTATTTGAGGAGATGACACTTGGAGGATTTGGCAGAGTTTGTCTACATAAAGGAATGGTTGACTTGGTGATTGGAGGAATTATTTTTCTATGTCAAAATGGTCTTGGATTGTCTCATTTTGATTTAATCTACTAGTGGAATAGTTGGACTGGGTTTTCCCCTAGATAGGGGTTTTTCCCTGGCTAAGCGCTTATATCTTGTGTTTCTTGTTCTTGTGATCTTCAAACATTTTGATTTGGTAATTTCTTGATGAAAGATAACATAATTAAGAAGTAAAAGAAACCAACATATATCACAAGTAACTATCAAGTAAAAGAGGAATCAAACCCTAAGATCTACATGCATTGATTTCTCAACACCCCCCTTTTATTCAGACCTTGAAATGAAGACTAAATGATAGAACCATAAACAAGACTGTTCACTTTAACCCAACACACAATTCTATCCTAATTGTGTGAATGATTGTATTTAAGTCGAACACAAAGGAATCACTAGATTATTGGCCAATAAGGTTCACTATTAACCAGTGTGAGGTTGCTCACTGTTAATGTGAATGAGAACCAAGGTGCCTCTGGTACATCTCGTTGTGCATGAATAAATGTGTTTATGTCGAATTTCCAACAAGATCTAGTGAGCATGGGACCACTTGATCGATAATAGGACCACTTGCATTTTAACACCAGTGATTTTTGGAGGTTTGTGGTCATAATGAGATTTGAACTTTGAGTAATAATATTTTCACTAGGATAGGAAGCACTATGGCAAGCAAGATCTCATGTTGCTTATCATGGGTTGTGCATTTTTGTTTTTCGATATATATAAAGAACCAACCACCTTTTGGACTTGATATTATTGACCTTTGAGGAAGTTATGCTATTTGATCAAGTACTAGAGTGCATGCATCAAGGAGGCCTCTCTTGTGAAGTTTCCTTGATTGGATATCCTATTTTTATCTCTAGCTAGAGCACATGACGTGAGGATCTATTTTTGTGGTTGAGAAAGGTATTTTTAGGGAAGTACACTTGTTATTTTCATCTTGAGAGGAGAATTGTATGGGATGAGGAGCTATTTTTATGGATGAGGAAGGTGTTTTTAGGGAAGGATGCCTGTTATTTTCATCTTAAGAGGAGTGCATGGTCTTGGAAAAGGCTTTATGGAGGATTTAACTAGTTTCCTTAGCCTATTCTTACTATAGAATGGTGCAAATAGCTTGGAGGATAGTATAATTGAGTTAGGCTTGCTTTATTTTAGATTATTTTCCTCTTATGAACACTTGTGCCCTCTATGGAGGAGTTATCTTTGGCATGTTGCATCCTTAACTTTTAATCATAACTAGGGATACTTTTGTACACTTCAATGCCTATTGTATAAAGGTGGGGGTAGGGTGAAGAAGGGTTGAATGTTATTATTGAGAAATAAATTTACTTGAGTCTCTTGCTTTTCACACTCGTTTATTGTTGGATTAATTATGAAAGGACATTGTCATCATTGAGAAGTAGAAATTTCTTGTATTGTATTCATGTGATTACATTGCTTAATACTAGTGCAAGAAAGAGGTTGAATGCCCCCAAGGAGCTCTTGTAGTGAAATTGATATTATTCCAAACCTTTACTTACTACTTTGGAAATAAAGGTAACATCTATTCATTTGATACATTTTATGGTTTACTATGTTGCTTATTGTACTTTGATCTTTTGAATTGATTAATAGTGGGAAGTACCCCCTTATTATTTTTTGACAATCCACAATCTCTTAGATTCAAGGCACTTAGGTCACTATTCATAATTTTGCTATTGTGCATCCACTAATTTTTCTTTTCTGCACATATATCTTCTCTTTTAGAGGAAATTTTTCATGGTATAACAATAGATTTCAATGCTTCCCAAGATTACAATCATCTTAAAGTAGCTTTTCTTGTTGTTTTGTGCATTTAATTGCAAATTACAAGTCTAAATTTTATAATTACAGTGAGATTTTATTACAATGTGGTAACATTTTTTTTCATTCCTAGGGTTCACACTTCATTTACAAAATGAATAGATATCTCCCCTTTTGGTTAGCAAGCAATGATCCAAAGTGCATGGGGACTATATGAGGTAGTACTATACAATCTCTAAACTGCCTTGTTGTCCTTATAGTTTCAAGTAGTAATAGGACCCATTGACACTCAAGGATGAGCTCATCATTGTGCTCAAATGATTTATCCAATCTTTAGTCAAAATCATTAATAAATTTTCCAAAATGCCGTATAGGATACATTGAGGTATCAGTCCCCATGGTTGGTTGGGCCATCTCCCCAAGAAAAGCCAAAAAAATTCCCTTGTGCCCTCGAAAGATAGTTTCCTTTCTTTCCATTGAATTGGATGGTCACATAGAGTGTTGGTAGAATAGCAAATCATGTATTCCTTCGGTGGAGCGAGTAAAAAATATTTCACAAGGAAATCCTATGAAATTATCCCTCAATAAGAACATAATAAAGATGCATATGATTAATATGGGTAGTTAGTTGTGGTGTTTGTTCACCACATGTGTAATAGTCTCATTCATAGTGGTAGGTTGTGCAAAAACTTGACAAGAAACAAAAGTTAGGGTTGGTTCAACACTAACTAGTGTTGAAAGGGTCACCAAAGTGCCCATGAGGAAGTGAAATTCATACATATGCTCCTTCCAATCTTCTTTAGGTTTAATAGAATAATTTGAATTGGGATAAGCAAGAACACAAAAAGAACTTGGTGTAAATATTTTTCTCCTTTGTTCAAGTTGTTGAAATCAATCAAATCAAAGTTATTAGAATGGGGCTAGTAATAGGATTCTCACTCAATTCTCTTAGGCCTAATGGTCTTTGTCTACTAACAATGATTATATTCTTTTCCCTTGGAGGTGGGTCCAATTCCATCCAAGATATGTCTTTATTGTCAATTTTTTCTTTAATTCAACATTATACATCATCCCAAGAAGCACTCCAAACTAGTGTGAAGAATCTTTCCAAATGAAGATGAGCACTTAGTTCAAAAACTCCAATCAATCGAAGGGTGTTAGACAAATTGTAGGTGGACCTCATTAAATAGAAATAAGAGGGACCTAGCTCTATTATTATGAGTGGTGGGTTAGTGGGTCCATGCTCCATCCATATTACAGTGTATGAAACTAATTGATTTAGGACAAAAAAACAATTTAGGGGAAAAGGTCAATTCTATATGGGACTAGAAATTTTTGGTTAAATGATACGATTTAGATTGAAGATGGTATAGAACCAATCTAGCCAACCAATTCAATCATTTTTAGTTTAGTTCAAATAACAATGACTTATATTTATGTTCAAGGCTCCCTAGTTAATCTTGATGGAGTGATGTCTAAGACATAGATTTTTGAAGTGGAATTTACAAGGTGCACATTTTGCACCTCATGTACTCTTATAGAAGATCCTATAACACACTACTATCAAAAATGGGTATTTGGAAACATAACCATTCTTGTAAGGAGATTAATTATAATGCAAATATGATAGTACAATAACAATAGTGTAAGTACACAAATCTGACTAGAAAAATGTGTGTGTGGAATTGAAAAAAGTGTTCTTATTAAGATAAAATTTAATCTAAATCTTGGCTAAGAGATCACTTTAAAATAACAAAAAAATGAATCAGTAGGCTAGAATCCTTCTAATCATTAATAGACCCCTTATTGTATGTTTACATTTATCTACTTACTCTTACATATTCTCTTAATATTGAGTTAATGGGGTACATATACAAAATCAAGTGAAAATAAATCAATTTAAGGTTTATTCTTGAGATCACAAGTTGACCCAATACACTGCATACATATAATGAATATATAATTAAACAAGTCCACATAGTGGCATCACTTGCCCCATCCTTTGGACATTTTAGATTCAAGGAAAATATAGTATGAATGTTCAAATATTTAGCAAATTTGTTGAATATGTGATTTATATGATTCACCAATGCTAACAATTCTCATAAGAAAAAGGGAAAAGGAAAAAATCCAAGGTAGGCCCGAAGCATCTTAAACAAAATATGTGGATGATTGTCATCTATATCTGGATGTTTAATCTTTACATTGTACTTTAAATTTTCTGTACACATTTCTCCTATGGTTAATTTAATGTTCACCTAAGCATTGATATCATTCAGTTGTCTATTAATTCTAATTAATTATTTTTTTTATAAATATTTTTAAAAACATTATATTGCATATATATTTAAATTGACTTCAAATATTGAAATCGCTCACTACACATTTTAAATTCTTGGTTGCATATACTTGTCTTCTCCAACATTTCAGCAAAAATATCTTGCTATATCTTGCTGTTGGTTTGATTCCAACATTATTATTTGCAAAAACTTAATCTTCTCATATTTTGGATGATTCAATGTTACAATCTCAAAGAAGGTTACAATACAGTTAAAACAAGGGAAATATCAAATTAAATTTATGAGAAAACATTGAATTCCCCTTCATTATTTAATTGTTATATAGTTTTTGTGTAGACTAGATTTATTCCCGCGTTGAATTTGGTTTGCAAAAAGATTGGAATTCAGGGAATGGATCATTGCTATTAATGACAAACGAGATATGGATAAAAAATATACACATTTATTGTAGCAGGCAAGTTTGAAATTTGACTTTTTTATTATTTCATGGTTTTTGCAAAATTTTCACTGTTTGTAACGGGTGCATCAAATTCCATCCCCGCGAAAGTGGTGGAAAGTGAAAGCGTCAAATTCCATGCCTGCGAAGCAGAGGTGGAAAGTTAAAGCGGGGAGAGCCAGAGCCTTCACCGCCAAACATGAATTCATTTACATTGATTGGTTAAGGACGAGACGAGGAATCTATTCATGCACCCTCTGTCGGTAGGCATTTGGGTTTTGACGTTGGGAAAATAAAAAAATTAAACATCTTTATTGTTTAAAGATTTTAAATTTAAATAAAATTGTTTATATTACAATAATTAATTTTTTCTATTATATTATTTTTTAATATAAGTTATTTTCAATTTTAAATAGGTAAGTACTTCAGTTGATTCCAAAATTAGACCTCATTTTTTAAAAATACAATGAATATATAAAAAATAAATGTCAATGTAGCGAAAATGAGGTCTCCAAGCTATCCTTATATCTTGGAGCAAAATACTCAAGTCAAACGACTCTTAGTCTCGTTGCTCCCCAGGGTCCGCAGAGTGCATTTAACTGGCAACTCGCAACTCAACTGAGCGCGTCGTCATTGGTAGCGAAGAATATGTCAAGTAGCAGGATGATGTTGGGGATGAGTGTGGAGGTGTGGAGTAATGAGTCCAGGTATCGTGGTGCTTGGCTGCAGGGAGTGATGGTGGCCATCTATGTGCCACCTGGGCGAGCGCGTCGTTGCAAGATACGCTACCAACAAGAATTTCAATTCCTCATGGACAACGGGCAACCCTTGACAGAAGATGATGTGTCATATACCCAAGTCAGACCCATTCCTCCCCTCTTGTCAGAAACACGCTCTTACTCCGTTGGGGATATTGTTGAAGTTTATGACGATCATTGCTGGTGGTGGGGCTCCGTCATTAAAGTGTTTCATGCTGCCGAGTGTTTCTTAATTCATAATCCTCAGACCGGCTGCTACAACAAATTTCCTCTCTCCAAACTACGCCATCCTCTACAATGGTCCAAAGGAAGTTGGTCGCTGTTGTACCCAAAGGTGACACCTTTATTGCGATTATAGTTTCATATCATTTTTCTTCTTTTCTATTATCATTTTCCTCTCTCTAAACTACGCCATCCTCTACAACGGTCCAAAGGAAGTTGGTCGCTGTTTTCCTCAACGGTGCACCTTTATTGCGATTATAGTTTCATATCATTTTTTCTTCTTTTCTATTATCATTTCTTCGGTGATGAACTTCATATGATATAGAGTTCCCATTAGAATCAATAATTTGTTTCTGCGGTTAATTAATGGATTTTTATATTCATGTTCTCTTTTAATTGTTTCCAATAGAAAGAGGATGATTTGAAGTGTTCGAGTAATCCAGAATTATCAGGATTTTTATATTCACATTCTCTTTTACTTGTTTCCAATAGAAAGAGGATGATTTGAAGGGTTGGAGTAATCGAGAATTATCAGGATTTTTATATTCACGTTCTCTTTTACTTGTTTCCAATAGACAGAGGATGATTTGAAGTGTTCGAGTAATCCAGAATTATCAGATCGCTTTTAAGTAGTTTTGTAAACCTAGGGTTCAAACTATGACTACATGATTATTAGGGATGATTTGAAGTGTTCGAGTAATCCAGAATTATCAGATCGCTTTTAAGTAGTTTTGTAAACCTAGGGTTCAAACTATGACTTCATGATTATTATGCACCTATGAGGTTCAATACATTAACGTCCACCTGGGTTTCAAGAGAACTTCGAAATATTCTTGTTTCAAGTTGAACTAGGGCTTTAAAAAATGACGAGGATATGTGCATTTATGCAGACTTGGCATTGATTTATCCATTAATGAACTTTTGTTTTCAAGAATTAACGAGCTTTTGTTTTCAAGAAATTTTTTAAAGAGGCGTGTTTTCATCTCGGTTGCAAGAGAACTTTGAAATATTCTGGTTTCAAATTGAATTTTGAGGGCTTTAAAAATGGTGGGGATATCCTGCATTTATGCAGACGTCACACTGATTTATCCATGACATTAATCAGCTTTTGTTTTCAAGATTTTTTTAAAGAGGCAGGGTTTAGAAGATTTTAAATAACTGTTTTTAAATTAATTTATTGAATTTCAGATCGAAATCATGACCTTCCACTTATTATACAAGTGGGATGGTCCAATATATCATCCTTTATGGGCCTAATAATTATGAAGTCCGAAGTGGCATTTGAACCCTAAATTTTACAAAGTCAAAATCAAAGTCGATGCCTATTTACTTTTTCACCTAGTTTCAAACTTTCTAGAGAACTTTGAAACATGTAATACATTTTCTTTCGAGTTGAATTCTGTAGAATATAACAATGATATTGTCCATTCTCACAAATTTGAAACTCAGTTGCATCTGCGTACACAATGGGCATCAAACATACAAGTATGGTTGATTATGCTTACTACGTTGTAGATGGGTTCATATTTCCATATCCCTGCCTTGTGTATAAACATTAATCCTTGCCTTGTAAGGGGAATGTAATTCTCTTCAACTACGTGTGCAGTGTAGGAGAGATGGATGATTTAATTTCTAAACTATAACCCACTAAAAAAAATTTCCTACTTTTACTAATTCTCTCTCAGAACTTGTATTATTATGTTTCCTAGTGAACTTAGGAGGACCTTTAGTCCCTCCATAATACAATGGCTAATGTATTATTCCTTGTGTCTTGTAGCATTCAAGGGATGTCATCTATGATGGAAACTGTCCCATGGCTGAAAATAGTGAGCAATCTTCTGTTGCATCATGTCCTGGGGATATGCAATCCCAAGAGCAACCTGAAGAAGAAGTGAACAAGCAGAGAAGACCATGTGGCTTGGTAGGAACTAGGGTACCACAGAACACTCAAGAATGCTCAAATTTCCTTAATGCTAAGCGAGTTGTCAAAGATTCAAGACGATCCAAGTCCTTTGGAACTGGATTAAAGAATGTTGAAGCCCATCCTTTGAAAGGAGTCAAAAGGCCGTATGTCCCTGATGACAGAAGAGATGGAACATTCAATGGATTAAAGAATGCTGAAGCGAATTCTCCTGCCTGTCCTTCGAAACGAATCAAAAGACCGTGTGTCCATGATGACAGAAGAGATGGAACATTCAGTGGCATTCAAAATGGAAAATGTGATAATGTCAAAAGGTTTACGCGTGGAGATTCCGCAGAAGCCATGGAGCAAAGGATAAAAACACATGAGATGGAGTTACTGGCATATCGTTCTGTGCTAAAGGCCTTTTATGCTCAGAATCCAAGTTCCTTAAGCTTGGAATGTCATTGTTTGCTGACCAACCTCCGTATTCAATTCCACATTACCAGCGATGAAAATACGCGCGAGTTGAAAAGAGTCACTTCTCAGTCCTAATATCCGATGTTCGCATCTTGTAAAAATGCATTTTATGAGTATGTCAACATCAGGGAGCCAAAACATTTTCATGGCTCCAGTCAACTTTCAAACTATTGATTAATAATAAAGCTGAGTACATTCAGAAAATTGGACTCTGAATCTAAAGCCCTTGTTTGGTCTTTTATTTGACATGATTTCAAGATGTCCACAATTCAGTCGAATTTCTTCTGGTGGGGATGCACATTTTCGTGGCAATTGAGTTTAAATATACCAAGAAAATTAATTTGGAAGTCAGGCTTAAGCAAGAGTTCAAAGTATAAAGGATGTTAACTCGCTCAATAGTCTATGAAAAGCTCTTTATGTCATAATACATCATTCCAGAAGAGAATTCAAATTTATAAATTTTATTAAAACTTTTATATTGAAAATATAATTAATGCAGGAAGCATCTGACTTCATTTACATTGATACTGAACCCTATCAAACAAAGTTCGGTTTCTTTGGTCCACATACCTAATTACCTTTAAATTTATTATCTTTCCCATGAAGTATTCTCGCTGAAAAGTGTAAACAAAGAATGAGGCCCCATGTTCAGTTATTGGATGCCTGATTTGAATCCTTGGGCAGGTTCCTTTCTTGACCCTGCAATAACTACTTATGTTTTCTACTTCTTGTTCTGTGTAATGGGGAGGGCCAGCCACAAACAGTCAACTTTTTTTCTTACATAATATCTTAAATAACTTTGAAGATCCCAATACAAAACAGTACATACTTTAGGCAAACTAAATGCAAGTGGAGCCCAATCTGTCTGCAGCAAGTTTAATATGAGAATTAAGAGCAGTTGGTTTGTAAGACTTTTGATGCTCTAACAACAAATCTGATTCTCTCTATCTACCACTAGCTTTGTTGTTGCAGCTGACAGTATCCAAAATTATTTTCTGGGTTCTTAAGTGTAATCTACATTTAAGTTATTTGGCTTGAGATTCCTATATCAATTTATTCACCCAGTTTCAAACTATATTGTATTAATTTCTCATGCAATTGCAATATTGTTACTTGATAGTCTATAGTATATACACAGCTGCTGGTGCAGTTAAATCTTAACGCTTCTTCCTTTAGGAAGAATTTGTATATTTTGGATTGAAAATTGAGTTCAATATTGATGTTTGTGCTCTACGGTATGCTCAATGACACCAGGTTGTATAAGGAACGCAAGAAAATAACCTATAATACTACTCCCATAGAAGGTCACGTTAGTCTTGACAAGTTGGTTAAGTAATGTGGAGTTGTGACACTGTAGATTGGGCCATCTATGTAGAAAATAGTAGAGATGAGGAGGAAAACTTGGTTATGGTGGGATGTGGATTCATCATAAATTTTGTAGTTGTCTATAAATTACTTTTATGGTAAGCATCATTAGGACAATTTCTAAAAGATACCACAATCCCTTTTAAAGGTAAGCATCATTAGGACAATTCCTTAAAAATGCCACAATCCCTTTTAAAGGACTTCTTGAATTGATTCATATAGACAGCAACATATGTGAGCCACTGCAAACTATATGGCATACTGGTGCAAGGTACTTTGTTACATCCATTGATGATGCATCTGGTAAAATGCCAACTGCTTTTCTTAACAATAAATGAAAATTTTAGATACTTTAAAAGTATTTCCAGCTTTGGCTGAAAAGTAGACAGCAAAATCTCCCAGGAAAATTAGCGTGACAATTACAACAAATACTTTTCTACTTTACTAAGTGATGAAGGAAAAGATGAAGCAAGATGAGCAAACCGAAGATATAGATTGTAAAATGTAAAGGTGAAAAACTTGCTCAAAAAACACAAGACGATATTTTCATTATCTTTAGGTTTGTTTTTATGCATATTCGAAACAGAAATTTGCACTTGATGGAAAGAACAGAAATACTTTAAAGGTGAAGGCCTCTCTTAGAAGAATGACACTCTAAGAATGACACTAAAAGGTGATGTCAACTATCTCTAAGCAAGTTACAAATCTAAGGTGCCATATAGATGTTGGAATTACAAACACACTAGATGTCAATTGCAATGTCTACTAGAGCATCTCACTAGGGACAAACCACTACAAGAGAAACTGCTAAATTATACACTTGAGATATACAATAAAATTCATGAAGGAAATTTAAGGTCCTTACCATATAATCCTCAATTAACAAGAATTTTTCCTTGATTTCTGTAATAAATAGGGAAGCCTATGCTTAAATGTGTATTGTAATATCCACTCAACCTGGAAAGACGCGCTCGCTTTTCTACAAAGTAGATGTATTGAAGTCTACCTATTTTTGGTGGTCCTTGTTTTGATATTTAGCAATACATCTTCTGGAAGAGGAGGTTGGAACTTGGAAATATGGAATTTTATGATGCCCATTGTTGGCTCCAAATAAGACCCCCAATTCATCAACCAATGGCATGAGATGAATAATTTGAGCGATGAATCAAATGAGATTTGAGGGCTCGATGGCGACCACCAGGGTTGGAATTTGGATTCTTTATTACCTGTCAAATAATTTTTTTTTGACGTTTTGGGTTTTTATGTTGGCCGTCAAGGAACGTTATGTCTAAAATTTTGCTCTTCAATCAAAATGTTTTGATAATAAATCGACCCGTCATCAATAAAGGTTTAATTAAAAAAATACTTTTCAATCACACCACTGTGTTAATTTTTTCTCACATATTTATAATAAGAAGAAAAGAACGTGACCATGACTAAATGATTTGTTGAATCATAAAGGTTGTTTTACTCATGGATGGGATCCATAACTCATGATTTGTTGAATCATAAAGGTTGTTTTACTCATGATTTGTTGAATCATAAAGGTTGTTTTACTCATGGATGGGATCCATAACTCCCAAACCATCTAGATTCAATGCTTCTCCCAAACACATATACAAAAATTATGAGTAAATCTAGAAATCTATTTTACTCACACCCAACTCATTATTATTGCAATCAATCTACTCCTATTTTAATTTCTCAATTTGGATTTCTATTAGATAATTTAAATGTTACAATTTCAGTGAAAACAAATAGATTTCTTTCACCAAATAAACAAAAACCTTCAAAAAAAAAAAATTCCATCTTAAAAACTTTGGAGTTGACAAAAAACTATCCTCCACAATGCCCATCCTCTCCACCATCATAATATCACGAAATCTAGATAAAGTTCAATTTTAATAAACCCGATAAACTTAATTTATTTAAATATAAACAACATAAATTTAATTTATTTAAATAAAAA